>PVKZ01005416.1:0-53927 GCA_004027375.1 Macroglossus sobrinus | reverse complement strand
CCCGCCCCCGTCCCCCTGTCCCCGCGCCACCCGCACCCCCGGGTCCCCGCGCACCCTGCGCCCCTCCTGCCCGGCGCCCTCCGATCCCCGGCCCCACGAGCCCACAGCCCCCGCGCCGGCCGCGCGCCCGCGAGCTCGCCACCCTGGGGCCCCCCGCGCCCCAGCGCCCGCCCGCACCCCGGGCCTCACCGTGCGCCCCGCGCTCCTTCGCGGGTCCTTCGCCCGGAGCGCCCCGGGGCCGGTGCGCGGAGCAGCGGGGTCCCGCGGGGCGCCGCGGTCCCCTCCGCGCAGCGCTCCGGGGTGGCGGGTGGCGGGGCGCGCGGCGCGGCGATGCGCACGGGAAATCTGATAGGTGCGGAGGCCGGCGGCGCGCGGGGGGCGGGGCGCTGGCCAGCCGCGGGGCGCCGCCGAGCGGCCGCCGGGGCGCCCGGGTGCCCGACACCGCCCGGAGTGAAGTCGCAGGACCCCGCGCCCGTGGGAGGCGGCAGGCACCGTCTGCCATGTGCGCGCTCCGCGGCCCCGAGGGCCGGAGCGTCCTTCCCTGAGCGCCAGACGCTCGCGGGGGTGGCATTTGCTCAGATCCCCTTATGCGCGCCTGTTCTCTGCGCTTGCCTCCCGCCCTCCCAGGGGACCGTCCCAGAGTTAACTTGGAACACACTCTCTGTAGGAGAAGGCAGCGCAGACCTGGGCTCCCCAAACCCTAGACGCCTCCAGAAAGGACAGCCTCTCCCCTCTCAGAAAAGAGATAAGAAGAGGCTTGTGAGCCATGAAATCAAGAAGGCCAGCTTAGGGATGGGGCGTCACGGGGGCTGTGGACTCCTAGAGCAGCGGAATGAAGCAGGTACTAGTCCCATTTCACGGAGGAGGAAACTGAGGCACAGAGAAGTGAGGGGAATGAGTACTGCGGTAGATGAGATGCTGGGGGGGGGATGGGAACCCCAGCTTTCTCCAGCAGGAAAAAATATATGTATATTTACACACAAAAATATACACGTGTATTCTTTAAGAGCTGGAAATGTATCCTTGATCATCTAATTCCGTGGGGGTCAGCCCTGGCTGAAAATCGCCCGGAATTTTTTGAAAATTCCCAATGCCCAGGCCCTCGCCCAGGCCCTCTCCCAGGCCGAGTGAATCAGACCTCTTG
The DNA here is from genome assembly GCA_004027375.1 of Macroglossus sobrinus. Classification (NCBI taxonomy): domain Eukaryota; kingdom Metazoa; phylum Chordata; class Mammalia; order Chiroptera; family Pteropodidae; genus Macroglossus; species Macroglossus sobrinus. Next base: position 52,783 of record PVKZ01005416.1, on the reverse strand, counting down.
TCCTTACCACGTGGGTCCAGTAGCTTCAGAGCAATGTCAGGCCTTATCTCCCTGTGCTTCGCCTGGGATCTTCTCGTGGGCACAGACCCTGTGGGCTAATGTGGGGGTGAGAGGAAGAAGACCCCCAGATACTTAGTGAGATGGACTGCCAAAGCTTCAAAGAGGCAGAAGCATCTGAAAGCATCTTTAAGGTCGAGAGTTGCAGAGAAAGCAAGAGTCCTCCAGAAGGAGCAGGACAAGCTGTGGAGCTGGAGGGAGACCCCTCCCCCTGTCCCTTCCCCCCGCCCCCCAAAGGCGGATGAGCCAGAGCATAGTGGCCCAGCAGCAGATGAGCGGCCTGGATGGTTGGTTACACGGCCCTTCGATGGGGCTGGCACCAGCTCAGAGGGAGAATGAGGCGAAGCCTGCCCTCCACCATCCACACTCGTGCCCGCCCCCTGCCCTGCCCGGTTCCTCCACATGTCAGACCTCCGCCAGCCCCTCAGCTCACATGGCTCGCTGGACTATGGGGGCTGGGACCCAGGGCCGGGGAAGGGAGCGAGGAAAGTGCAGGACACAGAGAAAGGCGCCCAAAGGGACACAGAACTGAGAGCTGGAGAGCTGGGGTCCCAGCTGAGCCTGTCCCGGGGTGGTGAAGAGGCCTCCAGAGGAGCCCAGTGGGTGGCCTGCTCTGTCCCCTCCTCTGTGGGCTGGGGCTCAGCTGTGGGTCATGTACACCACTCCCCTTGAGAGGCAGCTGCACCGTATGTCCCCCACCCCCACCCCGCACCCCACACCCCCTCCAGAGCCTGGGCCTGGTGACTGCCCATCATTGAAACATCCAGGCTCCCCAGATGGCTGAGACCCCAAACAGGTTCCCAGCCCTGGCACGACTGACATTGGGGGTCAGACAGTTCTTTGTTTGGGGGGCTGTCCTGTGTGTTGTAGGATTTAGCAGGATCCATGGCCTCTGCCTACCAGTTGCCAGGAGTGTGTGTGTCACACACACACGCACACATACATGCACGTACAGTGTTGTCTCCAGACATTGCCACAGGTCCTGAGAGCGGCGAAATGGCCCCCCATTGAGAGTGTCTAGTCTAACAGGAACGAGTGGGACCCCAGCACCCCACAAATAGCTACAGAACACGGTTCTCAGTGATGGCTCCACGGAAGGGGTGTCTCAGGCCGGGAAGTTATAACCCATAATGGGGCCGAAGTCCACTTCCTCTTGCCACGAAGGCCTTCTTATATGTGTGTTCAACGGGCCAAGGTCCTTCTCATCCTAGGATCTGTGCTCCTCCTCCTCCTTTTTCTGGAATGTTCCTCCTCCAGGTACATTTACGAGACTCTCCCTAGCTGCACCCGGATCTCCGCTCAGATACGGCGGCCAGGCAGGCCTTCCTGACGCCCGTCTGACGCTCGCAGCCTCCGCCCCGGTAACCCCCATCCTTGGTCCTGCTCTGCCGCCCAACGTCCCCGAGTCCATCTGCTCCTCTGTGCGTGCCCTCTGGGCCCTTCCCACCGGGGACCGCGGGGTGCAGCAGCCTGTCCCCAGCAGAGGGCTCGGGGAGACACACAGTATTGCTCAACGATGTTTCTTCAGTAAAGAAGTGACAACATGCTGTCCCGGTGGCCGGACGGGATGGAGAAAGCTGGAAGTTGCTTTACGCCATGGGGTGGCTTCTCAGAAAGTCCTGGGGGGCCGGGAAAGACCCCCCCCCTCCCTCCTTACCCGGAGGGAAGTAGGGGGGTGGGTGCACGCCTCTCCTGGGCCCACAGAGCTCAGAGCCGGACCAGCGGGCAATCCCGCCCACACCTCGGATGAAACATTCTAGGTAGACACAGCGTCGGGGGCAGAGACAGTCCCCGAGTCGGGCTCCCCGAGGTTCTCCGCGGCCGGCAGGCGGTACTCCCGGGGAAGCCGCCGCAGTAATTAGGCCGGGTGTGGCGGGAAGGTCCTCAGGCCCAGGGCAGTTTTCTGAACGTTAAGCACCGCTGTGCTGTCCTGCATGGAGGTGAGCTCCGAGCCAAGTCCCCCGGGATGCTGCAATCAGAGGGATCAGCTGCTGCTGCTGCGGAGAACGCGGTGTCCCAGCCGGCGTGTGACATGGTCCTGGGCCCCAGCGGGGCTGTGGCAAACACCCTGCCCCACGGCCCAGCAAAGCCTCCCCCCGCTGGGCTGCTCCCTCCCATCCTCCCCCACCTGGGGCCGGATGCTGCAGGGACACAGCTGTGGTCCCCGCAGCCTGATCCTGCAGCCTCCAGCTCTGCTGCACGACAGGGGGGACGGGGGACGCGGGGACAGCTGTCCCCCAGGGTTACCATTAGGAGAATGCAACCGGTGGCGACCTCCGCTTTCTTTGCGATGACACTTAACCATTACACATCATTTTTTTTTTCTGTAATTCCATGGTTCTCTGTCACATGAGGAGGCCGTGCCCTGACTTCGCGGCCTCAGAAGCATTTGCAGCCCTGTCCAGAATTCTGCTTTCTCCGCAGACATCGTTCTCGGCAGAGAGGAAGCTCGCACGACCTGGCGCTAAACGATTTTTTCGAGGTGTCGGAAATGAACTCCACACTCAGAATTTTCTGCGGCCAAGGAGATGTGTATGTGGCCTGAGCTCTGCCGCCAGGTCCTAGAGGGGACGCCCAGGGCCGTTGGCAGAGAGGACATTCATTCCGAGTGGGTCAATTCTGGGACGCTGGCTTCATACATACATTGATCTGGGGTACGGACACTCGACCCCGTTGTCCCAGGGACACTGTCTCACGGCCCTAGGACCGCTGCCCGGTGTGGCCGCTGCTTCTTCAGACTGAGGCTGGGAACGTGAGAATCGGAAGGAAATGAAATATTAATCAGCTGTGTGCTTCTTGTCACCTCCTTTCTGTGAGGTGGAACCCCACTCCAACCGCAAGCTGCGGGGAGCTTTCGAGGACCCCTTTCTGCCACGGATCGTGGCTTTCGAAGCACTTTCAGGTAATTTAGGGGGACAGGCTTACACAGGCTTCTTCTGGTAACCCCACCGGGCGGCACGCGCAGAAGGTATCACTATTTCTCAGTTGAAACCGAGACTTAGGGGTGCCGGATGGCCCGGGTTCCAAAGCCTTGTGGCTTCTTGTCACCTCATTGTCCCTCGTCCACAACGGAGATGGCAGGAAAGGTGCTTTGAACTGTGCCTGGCACGTAGTGAGCCCCGGGTACATGCCCGCTCCGAAGGTTCGGTAGATGACCCAGGAAGACATCTCTAGGAAGTGGGGTGTCGAAAATCAGGGCCCAGGCTTCGACCCGCACCCCACCCCGGAAACGTCCCAGCCCCTGCTTTTCCAGGGTCCTTCGAGTACTCGTTCAAATGCCCGCAGATCCCCAAGATACCACTTCCCCGAGTGAGCGATGCCCGGTGGAGAGGCGAGGGACCCCGTGGTGTGCAGGCTCTCTGTTCCAGGATTTTTCATCCGTGGTTTTCCTGAGCAAAGCCTGGGAGAAAGAATTGATCACAGTCAGTTTAGGAAAACTCACTAGAGTACCTTTTATAGAAGGAAAATTATTATTGTCATTAAAACTCTGTGCCAATCATTCTACGTGTTCTTTGAAGCATGAGCTCATGTATCTCTCACTACGGTTTTGTGAGGTGGGTGGTTATATCCCCATTTTGCAGGTGAGAATACTAAGCCACAGAGAGGCAAAATAATTGGCCAACGGAGAGCAATTTCGTACCATCTAGAAATAACCTAACATTATAATGTACGTATATTACTTTGTCAGTAATATAATTCCTCCCACAGCTTTTTATCATAAATGTTATCAATCTAAACTCTCAAACGGAGGAAAGCATTGAGGATACAGTGCTTCTCGCTTTAGCCTGAAGCGGGATTCAGTGCCGATTTGTTTCAGAGGAGACCCACAAAGTCGTAATTAGCCCCGGGCTGGATGCCGGATGAGCTACCTTTAAGAAAGAGATTCAGATCCAATTACCCTACTTTCTTCTGAGGCAAAATCTCCAGCAATAGGGTGGAGAGCAATAAGAAAAAATTAATTAGGGACAAGGGAAAAAGGGAAAAGGAAGAGAAACACGCAAAAAAAAAAAAGGGTGAGAGGTTCCCTAGGGGTCCCTCAGCTTTCCTCCCTCTCTTGTGGACTCTGGAGCAGCGGGTCCCCAGCCTTGGTGGCCCCAGGGACCGGGGCTCCTGTGAGCATCTCACGCCTGACGATCTGAGGCGGAGCTGAGTTGGTGATGCCGACACTGGGGAGCGGCTGCAGATACAGACGAAGCTTCACTCGCTCGCCTCCTGCTGTGCGGCCCGGTTCCTAACAGGCCACAGATGGGTAGCAGGCCACGCCTGGGTGTTGGGGACCCCTGCTCTAGAACACGACTTTTAAAGGTTCTCATGGTTTGTGGGTGCTAGAGCAGCGTTTACAAAAATTTGCCCCTCAGTATTAAAAATGTATTTAAAAAGCAAAAAAAAAAAAGAGTCCAGAGTCTCACGTACTAGCAACATTGGGACCCTCTCTGCACAGTTTTTTCTAGTTTTACTGAGATATAATTGTCATATAACGTCGTATAAGCTTAAGGCACACAGCGTAATGATTAGATATGTGTATATCCTGTGAAATGCTTACCGCAGTAAGGTTAGTTAATATCCATCACCTTCATGTAGCTACAACATTTTCCTTGTGATGAGAACGTTTAAGATCTAGTCTGTCAGCAACATTTAACCATACAGAACGGCCCTGTTAAACTCTAGCCAGCATGTTGTACATTACTATACAGCTGTGGGTGCAGGACTTCTCAGAGCCTTTCCCGTGAATTGTGAAGGCTTAAGGAGTGCATTAGGGATGCAGCCTTTTCTAAACATATCTAATAATGCAACTTGTTTTTCAAAGAGCGTGTAGGAGTAACGTTCCAAGAACCCCATACTGGATAATGGCATTCTAAAGCAACATGAATCGAAGGGGAGTAAATACTGATGTCACATAGCTGTCATTTCTGTCATTTCTGATACCCATCCGACAACATAGCACTGAGGTTCATGAACACAGACAAGAGGAAGCTCGTCGAGGCACTTTGAGAAGCGAACTTGAGCTCTTGGTATTTGCCAGGCCACCCTGTCCTCAAAGTTCACGGGGCACAAAATAATAGCTATGTTTGGAAACGAATTTGAACGTTTTAAGTAAAGTGTTTACAGAATGTCATTCTAGTAGGGAGACATGGCTTTCCGGAACGTTCTGCCCGGCCTTCCCCCCACGCCCCATGCAGCCAAGCGAGGACAGAGCCGCCCAAGGAGCGAGTGGAAAAGCAGGAAGTTCCAAATCTCATTTGGATGAGACTCAAGCCCTAAGCCTGTGGCCAGCTTCGGTTTACAGAGGCCCAGGCATGAGAGCGCCAGCTCCAGCCATGATTCCCACCCCACACAGATAAATGCGGACAGGCCATCTCCCCGCCACGCCGCCCCTCCTCCTCGGGGCTCCAGCCCCGTGAGCCTGGACACCGTGGGGACGGCTGGGACAACAGCTCTGCCACTCTGTAAAGTTCCGCCGTCTGCTCGTCCTCGGCTGACAAGACCGTGAGGCGGGCGGGCAGATGGTGAGACTCAGAGAAGGAAGACAGGTCCCCCTATCTGAGAAGGGCAGGGCAGGGCAGTCCTCGTCCCCGCCTCCCACCAGCCAGTGGAGCCCGTGCTTCACCTGTCTGGACCTGCCGCTCAGCCTGACACCCAGGGCGGAAGCCAGAGGTCCCTTGAGGTCCCTCCCGTCCCTCCCTCCCAGGAGCAGATCCATCCGCCCTATGCCCGTGTCTCAGGTCCTCGTTCTGCCCCAGTCCCGGCCTCGCCATCTCTGGCTGGCACTTCCCAAGCATCCCAGAGCGGCCCGCTCCTGAGCGCCACTGTACTAGAAGAATCTGGCCCCGTTAAATCGGGCCCTTGCTAGAAAACCGTGGTCGCGCCCAGCCAGGCGCTCGGGCACCAGGAGAACCTTTCAAGAGTTTGGCCCCAACTGGCCTCACCACCCGCCTGGCACTGCGCAGACGCCCTCACCAACCACGCCGATGCTCCACCACTGGCGACACACCACTCCGCCATGGTCTATCCTCAGAAAACTCTTCTTCATCCCTCAAAACCCACATCAAATGCCCCCTTCTCTCCCCTGCTCAGAGTCAGCGACTCCATTCCCCTGCCACGTTTATCTCCGTGGCGTCAGTGGCCCTCGCCCCGGGGTCCCCCTGGGGCTGCTGTTGGCTCACACGTCTGTTACGTCACATCAGTTGGGGGCAGAGACCTCATGTCTGTCGTTTGTTTTTATTTCCCCGAGCCTCGCATCGTGTCAGCAGGTAAGGGACAAATAGTACAGGAGTGGACACTGGGGAAGTCACGGCCTGCCTTGCTGTGACCCTCCGCTCGAAGCCCACCCTCTGCATCCTGCAGATGGAGAAGGAAGGAGGAAGAGGGGGCACCCCGTTTCATTCTTGGTCTCTTGCCCGCATCGTGGGGTACAGCCAGTTGTCAGTTATTCGGGCTAACGTGTGGAAGAGCTACGCTGAAAACGAGAGTGTTATCTGCAGAAGGGGTAGCACAGGAGGAGGCCACATGCTGGGGACACGAGACGGCTGTGTCTCACTGGGAGGCGGAGGCCCAGGCCTTGTCTGCCACCCCCAAGGACCGCAGCCTCAGCCACCGTGCAGGGAACACGACAGGGAAGACGATGCCGGTGGCGGGCCTGGGAGGGACTACAAAGCTCGTGTCTTAACCTCACCTTTTTGGACTCTTGCACTGGCCCGTTTTGGGGGGACGGCGGCGGCGGCTTTGCTCATTCTGCGGCTTACATCAGGCCCTCGTCACAATGAAAGGACTTCGGGAAAGTACCTGAGCCCACGAATGATGAGTTTTTACCTGTGCAAAGCAGCCGCATCGTACAATTGCTATTTCAACAATGCATCCTATTGGGAGCCCCCACCAAACAAATCAGGATCCCTTTTGTTAGCTAAGTTCCATCCACAGAACCACAAACAAGGCGTTTTATGTATTTCTACAGATAGAATTATTGTCAACCATAAGAAAATTCCCTCGTGGAAGGACAGGCAGTGTCATGCCACTAGTGAATAAAATTCTGGAATGAATTGAACCACTGGAATTAAGTTAATGAATTTAAAAAACAAGGGAAACTAAATAAATAGTTTTGTGTATTTAAGTAAAGGGAAGGTGGAACTTTGCAGTGGACATTGGCTCCTGTCTGGTTCAGAGAGGTTATGGTCAAGTCACTCGGGGCTCAAAATAGGGATGGTAACAGGTATTTTCCACCCCAAAGGCTGTAATCTTAGAAAAGGGATCCCTAAAAAGATACATCGTTAATCTTATTTTACAGCATAACAAAATGGTTTATTTAATGCCTAGGTTTTCTAGTCTCTCAATGAAGCACTATAAGTTTCACTACACCTGTACTTTTAGTGATGATAATAATAGCTGTTCTGTTCTGTTCTGTTCAGGAAAGTTCCCCGTGGGTAAAAGAAGCTGCCAATCGATCATTTACAAGCCCGGCTCTTCCTGGTAGGGTTCTACTGAATAAGCGAGGACAGCGCTGTCTTTGTCACAGCCTTTACACTTGACCTGCCTCGAGAGAGAGCTCATTTTTAATTTATTTGGCATCCTCAGCGATCACCCTGAGCACCCTTCTTGAATCCCAACTGAGTGTGGAAATCCCAGCTACACATTCCTCATGGCTTTGCCATCTCAGCCAGCCCTCCCCCCATACCGATTGTGCATTGTGAATAAAAATTGTAAAAACCGAAAGCGGTAGCCACAAACTGCGTTTTCTTCCTGGTTCAACGCCAATCCACAGGGCGTCACCGGGGTGTCAGACACAGCACTAGACGTAAGGAAACACAGGGCTGCTTTTCAAATGTTTGCTGCCTGCACTCACCGTATATAGTTCCACAACTAAACATAAAAAGATGAAAGGGAAGAAAAATAGAAAATACCCCATAGGGGTCACACTTTACCCTTTAACCCCTTTCCTAAACCTGCCTGCTATTTTCCGTTTTCAGAGGCATGGGGTAATTGCAGTTTGTCTTTTGTCCGGAGTTATTAGCTGTAATCTGGTTGAGAAAAACTCAGGCCAGCTTGGCCAGCTCCAGAAGTGGGCACCTCAGGTCCTTGTAGATGAAGCAGTATGGATTCTTCCTCGATAAGGATGAATATTCTTAACGATCATGATCTCAGCTTCCATCGTGTTTTCAATGCCGTGTTGTCACTCTTTCTAACGAGCATGCCAAGATAACTCTCTTTCGTTTTGTGGCCAGCCTTGTCTGAGAAGGCATTTTCATATCGTTTTCCCAAATTTAGAAGCGTGAAACTGTTGAGACGTCTTTGACACCTAGAACATCTTTTCAGTTTTCCACACAGCCACTCACAAGTAAACATCAATACGGGCTCTGTTACCTTCTGAAAGGAGATCAAACAAAAATAATTGAGTTTGTTTGTTGTTCTCCAGATTTTAATTAAGTCAAAACCATCGCGCGAGCTCTTTTGTGTCTCGACCCTGGAATAAAAGGAAAGCCTAACAAATTAAAAGAGAAATTGAATCTTCTAGGTTAATTTTATGGAAGTAATTTGTTGTTACCGTAGCTATGTCTCAGTGATTATATACTTTTCAGGTCAAGAAGAAAGATATTTATGTTTATGCAAAAAGTTGATGTGGACTCTACCAATGGATTCGTTTTAAGAAAGATTTTGTTTCTACATTAAGTAGTCTTCTCAACGGAGGATAATCCTAATACATTTCATATTTTGAGATAAAGTGCTGGCGATCTGTCTATGTTATGTTTCTATTTTAAGGTAATTAGTGACAATATCCTCAGAAATATATATATATATTATTCCTTATAGAAGAATGTTCCTTTCATTCTGAGATTATCGATAATCACATAGATGTAAATAAACACGCTTCACTTTTAATTTGTTCACCACTGTTGAGTCACGAAACTTCACTTTCTACCATTTTTTATCATTGCACTTACAAGACAAACTGAAACCAAGAAAACAGCACAGCATAGACCCAAAACTGTGACCGTTCACCTTGTCTTCATGTGGTCACCCCATCGCTTCGGGAAGTGGGGGCACCAGGAGCAGGGGGCGTGCAGGATTACTCTCCACCTGTAGCATCGCCCATCTAGGAATTATCAGAATTGATTGTCATTTCCTGACCAGTGACCAGTGGGTCTCACTTGGACCAACCGGGTACACACTTACGGGCTCACCCCATCCTACCCGCAGGTGCAGCTTTCAAGCTTAATTATCGTAGCCACGTGAACTCCTTCTTTCTAGCAGTTAAAACGCCCTGGCTTTTCCCACCTGCACATAACTGACGTGGAGACTACAGGCGAGAACTAGGCCTGAGCTGTCAAAGATGGGATGTCCAGGGTCCATGTCCCCAAGGGACCTTCAGTTACGGAGGCTAAAGGGTCTGTTCCGAGTCAGGCCCACTCCTCCAATCTGCTTCCCTCAGACCGCTCAGCGTCTGAAACTGCTTGTTCCTCGATTTCTGGCATGAGCCTCCGCACCCCCCGAAGAGGTCCCCACAGCCGGGACAAACATCCTAGTATGTAGAGTGACGTCTTCATCTTGACTATCCAATGGGAATTTCCATTTGATTTTTTTTGTGTGATGTGCAAATTTCATTCACATGCGTTCTGCTTCTTCATGTATTCACTCAGCAAACACTTCACTGATGGCTCATCGTGTGCAAGGCATGAGCTGAGGCCTCACGTGGGACACGAATTTCTGTAAGACGCGATGGCAGCCTGCCGGGCCACTGCATTCTCCTAAGCAAATCTATTAAGTCTTTATCACATGATTAACAACCAAAAAAGCCATATCCCAGGACAGAGATCTGTGGCCCAAGATGACAGCTCTTTCCCTCAATACCCTGGCCTTCATCGACTCTGTTTGAAGACAGCTGTTGATCAGTTAAGACCCCCCCACCTCTGATCTCTGGCCAACGAGTCCCCCCATTCCTCCACCTCATCAAAGAATATCTCCGTGAGAAACTTCATCGAGTATTTTCATGAGATTAAAACATGCATAAAGCATTCCTCGTTAAAAACAAGGAAAAAAATGAGACTGATTGGTTGCGTTTTTGTTCATCAAAAGCCTCAGGTGGCACCCAGTGTTCATTATTCCCTTGTGTGAATGTTCAGAGCCCATCTGCTTCACACCGTTCTAGACGCTACCAAAGACTGAGTTGAGGTTCACCAGTCCAGAGAGTCTCCATTTTCCCCTTCTCCTAGAGAGAACTCACACGAGCCCGGTCCTAGTTCCCCTCCCACGACTGTGAACCCTCAGAGGTACCTGGCAGGAGATCTGAGAAACGCTCCAGGATGTGGCTTGCCTGGAGATGAATGCCAGTCGGATTATCCGACTGTCCTCTCGCTTCCCCTCGGTTTTATATTATATAGTGTCCTCCTCTATCCACCAGGAAGACCCTCTTGGCATACCACAGACTGAGTGACTCTGTTGGCTTTCCTCCTTCTGTGACACCAAAACACCTTCCTCACAGAAAGGCCCTACAACTCTCAGTCCCCTGGTCCCCTGACCTTCTTCTCACAGCTCTCTGCCAAAGAGTTTTCCATCCTCTGATGGAGTGAGTACCTCTCCCTGCAGCTTCTCTGAACATTATTTCTCGAGGCTGAGGCTCAGAAGCCTTCCTGTGTGACTTCCACCTTCCCATCGAGAAGTATTCGTCAGCTCTGAATCACCATTTTCTCTTTTTCAAACCTTCTGTTCCCGAGGGGTTGATATTCCTTATAAGAGTCTAGAGTCAGATCACTGAATTTTAACATCTTTTTTTGAAATAAATAGAAAAGTCCAGAAAGTAAGGAAAGTGTGTACAAAAAAAGGAGAGAGAGAGAGAGAGAGAGAGAGAGAGAGAGAGAGAGAGAGAGAGAGAAACTAAAATTAGGAGATGCCAAGACAATAATTTGAAAAGTCTGTGGCCGATGAATAGAGATCATGTTTGAAATTCCTCACACGAGAACATCAGAAGTAAGACACCATTTCCGTTATCAGGATATAAATGGGACATTTGGGGACGAAAGCAAAGAAGCACATGAGTTTCCCATACTCACACTAAAAATGTCAAAAGTACACATGCACGCTATGAAATACTCCAAACATCCCAGAACCACACCAGGCCTGCCAATGCCACAACCGCCACCCAGAGACAACCAAGCAGCGAACAGGCCGGCTGTGTCAGGCCTGTGATAGGCGAGTGTCTTGGCCACAGTCTGTACTGGGATCTGAAGCCTCAAATGAGGTTTTATGGCTGAGAGATCAGAGGCATCAGACGCAGCCGTGTCTGGCCAACAGGATGTTCTAAACCAAAAGTAACGAAATCCTTTCTAAATAAGCCATTCAGTCCTCAGGGCCCCTACCCACGGTGAAATGCTGAAATGACTGCTCACAAGGGTGCCGGAGAAGCCACCCTCCCTGGGGGACAGAGGCTGGCAGCGGAGCCCCATCCAAATACCCCAGGCGAGGGGCGTGCACCTTGCCTAATTAACAGGATTGCCCGCTCCTCATACGCAAATAAAATGAGACTATGCAACTAGGGGCATGTGTGTGCATATACTTATGTAGGGCACATGTACACACATACATATACATCCCACTTTCTTGTCATCAACACCATGGTGTTTCTTAAATAGCTCTGACTCTGTCTGTCACCCTCTTTTAATGTCCTCAGGTTGCCATAACCAAGTCCCCTCGACCGAGGGGCTTGAACAACAGAAATGTGTTGTCACACAATCTTGGAGGTGCTGGCAGGGCTGGTTCCCTCTGACGTCTGCGAGGCTCTGTCCCAGGCCCCTCTCCCCGGCTTGCAGATGGCTGTCTTCGTGTTCGCGTGGCCTTCTCCCCGTCTGCAAGTCAGTCTCCACCTTTCCCCTTTTTCGTAAGGACACCAGTCATATCAGATCGGGAACCCAAAGCAGCCACATTCTGAGACACTAGGGGTCAGGGCTTCAACACATGAATTCGGGGCGACACGACTCAATCCATAACACACACACACCCCTCCACCTCCCGCCTCTGCCCTGGAAGTCACTTTCATCACAGAATCAGCTGAGAAGAGCCGAGGCTCTGAAGACTGCGCCCAGTTCTTGTGGAAAGCCAGGTTCTAGCCGAATGGGTGTCTGGGAAAGACCAGCCTTTTCCTGGGAAGATCAAAGACACAGCAGAGAGGACGAGAAGCAAGGCAAACAGAAAAGGAAAGAAAAGCACGGCAAGAGAAGAGTTGCAGGCAGAGTCGCTGAGGGTCCATTGAGCCCGTCCGTTCAGTTCTGCTCTGGGAAACAGCATCAGGAGTGCCGTGGTCTGGAAGCCTGGGCACCCTGACGACAGACAAGAGGCACCTCATCCTCGGGCCACCCAGCCCTCAATAGACTCCGGGGTCCTTAGCTCCACAGTCCACCCCTGCAGTGTCACAGACATAACCTACCAGCCAGACTTGCCATGCAGACCGTCCACTGTCACCGGGGCCATCATTCCCTTATGCACTGTAGACACGGATAAGGATGTTGCAAGACCTGGGGGTGCGTTTGCCTGGAACTCAAGCATCAGTCCTATCCTGGGTGCCCCCGTTTCTCTGCTGAGCACCTGTTCTGCGCCAGGAACTGCCTTAAAGGTTTTCCTCAAGTGAAGCTGGGAGTCTAAGTGAAGATCGAGTGCAGCCGAGGTAGAGAGCTGGGCGCTTCTCCCATCCCACGCCAGGCGTCTGTTTGCATAAGCTGATTGGGGTAGGGAGGCCTTGGGGTAGGTAAGCGGGGAGGGAGAGATGGGGCTGAAGACGGGGAGAAGAGGGTTCGAGGGAGCCAGGGAAACAGAGACAGGGAGAATGGGAGCCCAGCCCAGCCCCAGGCCTCCTGCAGAAAGTGGTGTTGTAAGCAAAAGGCAAAAGGCATGTTTTGATTAAGAATCTGTGGGGCTCAGAGATGAGTTGCTCCCCAGTCTTGTGTGGACCCTGTGGCCACATCCGATGGGGACCGGTGATGGCCAGCAGACAGCTGCCAGCCCCGTCCTTCCCTGAGGACCAACGAAAATCGCCAACTTTCCCAGAATCGGATTAACAGTCTATCTTGCAGTTTTCTTCTGAAATGGCTTTTCTTTCATAACCCCAGAGTATTTATTTTGTCTCTGATAATAACGTTTTGAGACATCAAAACTTTTTTTTAATTTAAAATGTATGCAATTTTTTTTTATTTAATCAATGATGGGTTATTGAAGCATATCAGTTCCTAAAATACGTAAGCAGCCATTACCAGAGGAAGAGAAGTGTCTCTGTTTTATATCTGGCCACCAGGAGTGTTTTTTCAAGGACACCCTTTGAAAGCTTGTGACCACGCCTGTTTTAACAAGGAGCTGCTACATGATACAAGAAAGTCTTTTAAATTCTTGGCTTGGTATTAATATTTACTATAGTAGCTAACAATTTGCCTCTCAATATTTTAAACAACATCCATTTCTATCCTTCTTAAATAGCCACAATTTACTCTAGACTTGCAACCTGCAAAAGTATCTCAGGCTTAGGAATGCCTTAGTGTCGGCTCTGGGGAGAACTTGGCGGCCTTGGGTTGGGAGAGGGAGAGAATTGGCAACATGGAGAAATCTAAAGAAAACTGCATGTCAGGGCCTGTTAAGATGACAGTTGCACCTGGTGATGGTTCAAAATGCATTTCGGTGACTCAGCAACGTCCTTCTCAGCATCCGTCGTCTGCAGAGAGCGGCCGGGTCCAGCAGGTCCTATGTCCTTCACATCCTTCCCTTCGCAAGCACGAAAGCCTGGTCTTCTGCCATAAACCATTTCAGATTCTGAAGCAGAAGCAATTGCAGGCAACCAGCATCCCTCCTCCTTGTCTGCAGGCCACTGAAGAATCCCCAAAAGAATGAGCAGTTCCAGCCACCAGCCCCTAGAAAGAATTCTGAAAAGCAACTGGCACCAAAACCAAAAAAAAAAAAAAAAAAAAAAAAACGGACCGTTTGGTTATTTCCTGATGCCACTGGAGATGACCTACCTCTCGGAGCTATCTATAGAGAACTCCAGGTTTGACGAGCAGAGAACTGCCCCCTTAGATGCCAGAATTGGCGAGGACCCTGTCTTATGCTCAAAGACAGTTATTCGTAGAGACATTAAGCCAGAGAATCTGCTTCTGAGGTCAGGGGGGAAGCTGAGGCTTGCAGATTTGGGGTGGACCAGACACGCCCCATCCTCCTGGAAAACCACCCTCTGTGATGCCCTGGACGCCTTGTCCCTGAGGTGATCGAAGGCTGGACGCATGATGAACATGGGTCTCGGGAGCCGTGGTGTTCTTTGCTATGAATTTTTAGTTGAGGAGCCTCCTTTGGGGGCAGGCACGTGCCACAAAACCTACAAAAGTGCATCGCGAGTTGAATTCATATTCCCAGGCTCTGCACCAGAGGGAGCCAGGGGCCTCACGCCAAGACTGCTGAGGCACAACCTAGCCAAGGGCCCGTCCCGAAAGAAGTGCCCGACACACCGATGACAGCAAAGCCTCAAAGCCAACCAGTAGCCAGCAAAATAAAGAATCAACTAGCAAACGATTTGAAGACAATTGCCAGGGCCGATGGGCTCCTGAGATGATTTTACTGCCAACAGCTGCCTGCAATCGAGAGTACTACAGAAGTTTTTTTTAATTTTTCTTTTTTTATTTTTTTAACTGAGCAGACGCTACCTCCCCATTCAGAAAATTCCACTTCAAAAACATGACACTCTGAAGTGAAAATAACCATGAGAATCAAGAATTGTACTAACTTCACTGGTTTTATAACCCGGAAGCCGGGTTCAAGTGCAGCCGCCCTGCAGCCCGTTTGGGGTAAGGCGTCCTGGCGGAAGGTGAACTCAGAGCCGACGGTGGGTGGAGTGGCCCATTTGCTCTGCCCTGATCAGTTAAGAGCAGTGCAGAAACCTTCCAAGTTCATGAGTACATATGTAACTAACCAGGTGGCCAAGCCTAGTAAAGCTGTCAGATTGAGTATGTACTTCTTTTAAATGTTAAAGATATATGTATAAATTTTAAAAAGAATGCCTTATTGTCTTCTGTGCCTTATTCCTCTAAGGTCACATAAGTCATTCATTTTGCTTTTCTTCCAAGAAAAAGTCATTTTCTAAAATGGAATTTCTCAAGC
Source organism: Macroglossus sobrinus (assembly GCA_004027375.1). Lineage (NCBI taxonomy): Eukaryota > Metazoa > Chordata > Mammalia > Chiroptera > Pteropodidae > Macroglossus > Macroglossus sobrinus. The sequence continues at coordinate 37,612 of PVKZ01005416.1, read as the reverse complement.
AGTAGTTTATGGTTCTCTTTCTTCTGCCAGTCCCCCAAAAAAAGGTTCTGTTGTGATTCATATAAACTTGCCAAGTGATTTAAATTAACATGCAACATGTAAATGGTATCATGCAAACACAAGAAAGGAGGAAATAGAATGATATGATGATATTTTCATCGAGGCTACAGACAATTTATGGACTTCAGTGAGCATAGAACACAGTCTATTATGTTTACAGAATGTTCAGACCCCAGAATGATCTAGTTTTTTTCTCCTCTGCCCGTTATCAAAATCTGCGCATATTTTGGGTCTAAGGAGCAAATGTTGTACACTCTGCTGTTTTAAAACCTGGGAGTGCTTAGGAAATCCAGTACTTTACAGAGTCAAGCCATGAAACTGCATACAGCACGAAGAATGAACCATCTACCTCACACAATAATATAAATGAATCCCACAAGCCCAATGCTGAGACGATGCAGACAGCAGAGAGGCCCAGCTGCTGCTGGAGTCGCTGACACAAAGTTCAAAGACAAGCAAAACTAATCTCCAGCACCAGAAATCAGGAGAGTAGTTCCCCTGGCAGATACAAGGGACTGGAAGGCGGGGGGCCACGGGGACCTCCTGGGATTCAGGTGAGGTTTGTGTCTTACTCTGAGTTCTGTTTCACATGAAAATTCATCGAACAGAGCACTCGAGTTAAGTGCTCTTTGCTGAATGGACATTATACTTCAATACATATTTTTAAGTGAACTTATTTGGCCCATTTTCTACCTGGACTTTATTTCCCTCAGCTCTGAATTTCAACATGGAGATTTTCAGAGACGGAACCCGTCTGCTCAAACAAGATCCACGCTGTCGTGAGTACAGTTCGATATTTATTTCTACAGCCTCATTGGTTGATGCACAGAGAGGTGAACTCTAGGAAATTAGGCTTTAGAACAAAAATGTTTCAAAGTTTATTCAGCAGCAGATGGATACTACGGGGAAAAGGCAGATTTCACAGAGTTGGCCCAAATAAGTCACTGAACAAAGGAATGATGGGGGAAAAGAACCATTTAAACATTCAGGGTGAAAAATAAGAATCCAAGGTGGATAAAATACACAATATAATGTTTCAACAAAAAAAAATTATAAGACCCGGAAATAAAACAATGAACGCTATCTACTATAGAAAAAAAATTAGTCAATAAAATTAGTCACCAAGTGTCACCGGATGTTGGATTTAGCTGACAAAGACTTCAAATAATAATTATTTATAAGTAATTATTATAAGTAAAAATTATTATAAGTAATTATTCAAGAAAATAAATAAACTCACGCATAAAAATTTTAAAGGGAATTATGACAACACTGAATGAACAAATAGAGATTTGTCCATATGGAGAGAGACATCATAAATAAAAAAGCAAAACGGAAATTCTGGAGGTGAAAAGTCCAATCATTGAAATGCAGCTTTCACCAGAAGGACTTGACAACAGATTCGAGGGGCAGAAGAAAGGTTCTGTGACCTTGAAGACAGGTTGACAGGAATTTCCGATCTGAAGAATAGAGAGCAAAGAAGATTAAAGTAAAAATGGACAAAGGCTTAGAGACCTATGAGACATCATCAAGCACGACAATCTACATGTAATGAGAGACGCAGAAAGACTGAAGAAAAAGCAGAAAATAATCTGAAGAATAATAGCCAAATAGTTCCAAAATGTAATATAAAAAACAGAGCAACTTTTAAAAATCAGTTTGGCAGTTTCTTAAAAAGTTCGGCACACTTGTGCTAATTGGCTCAGCAAATCCACTGTATCCGAGAGACATGAACGCTGAACAATGTACTCCCCCAAAAATGAACAGACAGCACTAGAGATCGCAGAAAGAGGTTGCAACCTGGAAGGAGGGATTAGCAGAGGAATGAGATCTCAGTCTCCATAACCTTAAAATGGCTTTCAAGCTAAAGTTAGCACCTTATCGGGCAGCAAAACCTTGGATAAAAAAATGCTGTAGCCTGAAAAACCGCAATCACGGAAGAATGAGAAAGAACCCCAGAGATGAAGGAGTTAGAGAGAGGAGCCCCCCAATATGTGTCCACACTGCCCAACCTGTGGCTGACCCCCTGAAACATGGGAAGTGCAGTATCTTGTAAACGACCTGCTCAAGATAAGAACACAGACGTTAAGACACCCTTTAGTCCATAAATCATATATCACTATTAGCTCATTGATTAATTGTAAGAAACACACCACACTGATACAAGACATTAATAATGGAGAAGGCATAGGGGGAGGAGGGGAAGGAGCAAATAAGAGCTCTGTACTTTCTGTTCAGTTCTTTTGTAAACCTAAAACTGCCCTAAAAACAACCATTTGGAAACTGCTAGGTTGACCTGTGGAAACCTGAAGAGACAGGAGCAGTAGAAGCATCAGACTTGCCATGGTAGGTGGTGGAGGGAAGAACTGAGAGGCTCTGAGAGGATTTAGTCCTGGGCTGACAGGAAGACCCAGGGGACACAGCCTTTGTTCAGTGTAAATAAATGCACCAGGGAGAGGGGCAGTTGCATTGTTAAAAAAATAAAATTTCAGTGGTGGCCCTCCCCGAAGGCCAGAGGTGTCAGTAGAAGAAACGGGCTTTCGTTAGCAATGGGATAACAGAATCCCAAAATAAGAAAGGCCAGCTGGCCGCGTTCAGCCCTCAGAGTCCATCCAGTTACTGCAGTGAGCAGTCAGCCCAGGGGGTCAGCCGTGGAGGCCAGATCTGCAAAGAGCTATGGCAAGGTTGTTAGAACTGGCACTCCCTCCCCAAGGCAAGTTAGATGGGCATCCAAAAAGAGCATCATTCAGTTTAGACAACCGAAAGAACTCGAAGATGGCCAAGCAGGAGGTGGAGGGCAGCTGCTCCAACCACGAGTCGTAATCCTTGCCCAGTTTCTGCACCTGGGCCAGTTCTCAGACCCAGAACCCCTCAGGCAGAAAACCACGAGGAGGGACCCCGTGATGAGAAGGCAAGAGTAGAGCTCGATGAGTCCCCAAGTCCTTCCCCAAAAGGTCTGTGGTTACTCACTCAAGGACGCATGCACTGGAGAAAGAAATATCTCAACGTTTCAGGGTCATTGCACACAGGATCTGAGGGGCAAAGAAATGGGAGGAAGCTTGGGGGGAAATGGGGTCATCAGATAATTGGGTTTTTTTAATGGGAGAAATTTTTAAATGTCTGTGAGCTTAGGAGCCAATAGGAAGATAGAGCAGTGGTGTAGGGAAGGAAGGGGATACTTGGGCAGTGTGGCCTTGACGGTGACAGGGATGGGTCTGCGACACGAGCATGAGAATCCGTCTCCACCACGCGCTCAAACGGGTCCCCTCCAGCAGCAGGAGGGGCAGCAGAGGACGGAGCTGCGGGCTCTGGACATGGGGAGGTGTGCCGGGGATGCGGAGATGGTCTCCTTGATGGGAAGAAGGAAGTAAGGTCCCCTGTGGAGAGCGGGGATGGAGGAGAGGATGGTGCGAGCCTGGATCGGGAGAAACTCCTGGATGGCCGTGTAGGAGGACGAGAAGACGAACGCATAGGACGGCATAGCCCTGTGGGACCACACACAGCATCCCTGGACTGCACACAGCATCCCTGGACCGCACACAGCATCCCTGGACCGCACATAGCATCACCTGGACCACACACAGCATCCCTGGACCACACACAGCATCACCTGGACCACACACAGCATCACTGGACCACACACAGCATCCCTGGACCGCACATAGCATCACCTGGACCGCACATAGCATCACCTGGACCGCACACAGCATCCCTAGACCACACACAGCATCACTGGACCGCACACAGCACCATCACCTGGACATGAACCCAGGTAAGACTCCGCCTGCACGTGTGTGTCTTTCTCCAGCTCTGCTCTGCTGGGCAGGTGTAGGCAGAGAGCGTGTGAACAAGGGGACATAGCCAGGCTTGTGGTTTCGTCACGTGAGCACAGTGAAGCGTGAGAAGGCAGGAAGCGGAGAACGTGGGAGCCAGTGCAGGAAATTGAAACGAGGGTGAAGTGAAGTTTGGGGTTGGGGGAGGCTCAGGGAAGCAGGGCCAGTGAAAAGAGCGAACGATCGGAGAACTGGAGGCTTTCAAAGAGGCGCAGGGTGGCGGGGTCCTGGTACTTGACGGAGGCCAGCTGCCCGTGGAGCCATGTGCGCTCTGAGACGTGGCATTTCTAATTCCCCTCGGGTGGGAAAAGAAGGCCCCTCCCCACGTGGGGAGTGGACTGGCTTACCCGTCCTGACGCAGACCCCACGCTGACCCCCAAAGTCCAGACGTCACAGCCAGCGTCTTGGATATCGTCAAACACAAGCCAAGAATGAGGCGAACTGTGACTGTCACCACACTCTTCCCCAGCAGTTTCCAAGACACGGCGCTCGATCCGAGCCAGGGACCGCGTGTCACACAGCGGCGGTGGCTCTGCTGTCACCGCACAGGGCACAGCGCATGCACGGCCTCGTCTGGCGCTCGCCGCCTTCGGAGGGTGGCCGTTATTTTTATCCCTGTTCTAGAACTCAAGAATCTCCCAACAAGAGGGTCAGTCATTCCCCCAAAAAAATCTCACGCCTGGAAGATAAGAAAACTCAGGTCAAACCACGAAGCTCAGGATTCTGCGGTCATAACTTCCAGCCTAACTGTGGACATAAATCAGACTGAACTGGGGACTCAGACACATTTTCGCTGTCACCAAAATGTCCAAACGAAGCACGCCTCTTTCTGTGGAATTCAAAATGAAACGGCTTTTCAGGCTCGACGCCTCCCATCACAATCAATCATTTCATTTACGTGGGACCTACTTTTTTCTGATGTTTAGTAATTATCTGAGTGGACAACCAGCTCCCTGAAGCCTGCGACTAAAGTGACAACCTCGGAGCACCCGCACCGTGAAAAAGGTGCCAGGTAGAGCCCCCCTCCGTTGCTGAGTGGGGGACGATGGCAAAGCCGGCCAAAGCGGAATATTTCAATAGTGGGAGTGACTTTCTAGCACACTCCGTAGAAAGGATGGCAGTGACAGTCCCATTTATTTAGACATCGGAGGCAGCTTTGGTGACCATGCGCCCTGTACGTACAATGAGGCATATTTAGGGAGCCCGTCTCAACTGTAGGGGTGACGAGTGCCACACACCCTTCTGTGGGGACACGTCGAACGAAGACGCCGAGATGGCTCTTCGGCCAGGAACCTGAGTTACGTGGGGACGGTCGTCAGGCCTTGCGAGCATGTCCATCCATCTTCCCTCAACATAACTAACGAAGCGAAGATTCACACTTACATTTGTCTCTCCCCGGTTCTCGGGCTGCAGGTGGGCCATGGCCACGGTCCCCAGCGGTAGCTTTCCCGGGCCGTGACAAAGAGGCTTTGTCAGGGAGGGGATTTCGCTTCCCGCTTGAGCGCGCCTTGAGCTCTGACTGACAGCCACCTCGCTGTGGCGGTAACCGTTGCCACGGTTACCAGGCCCTCCCAGGCTGTTTTCCAGGTTACAGATATGGCTGGAAAAGAGGCTAGGTTCTTGGCTTCTAGTGACATAGTTCCTGTCCGTTTTATTCTTGGATTTAAAAAAGCCATCGTGATCCTCTGACGTCAGAGAAGCATGCGTCTCAGTTCCAGCTCTCAGAGCGCCGTAAGCCTCCCCAGCAGCCGTGCCACGCATGGCCTGGCTGGGCAGGCAGGACACACGTCTTTACGTAAATGTCCTTACACCGGGTCTGTGTCACGTCTGCGGGGGGCTTTTCCCGCCAGGGAATGTCAGGATGCGTTCCTCCAACAAGGTGAAAAACCGTCCTCTTCCAACCACTAGAACAAAGTCAAAATAACAGTGACCAATCAACTTCGTGGGGTTTTTATCATTTATAATGTAATTTTGTATAACACGATCGTCGATAGCTTCTTGCCCGGGAATCAGACTTACTCAAGGAGAGGCGGGGAGGTAGCGTCCTGGGCGCTCGAGGAAGGTGAAGGCCCGAGCGGTCATCAGCAGCACTGACGTCGCTCAGGGAGCCAGCCTCTCAGAGAGCCCACCGGAAGCGGGCCCCGGGCGCCAGCCATGGTGGGTGGTGCAGCTCGTGCAGAAAGACAGGACCGGTCCATGTGGGCCAGAACCTCCGCCATCCTTGCGAAGGGCAGGCCAGCCGAACCCACCCGGAGCAGTTATTAGTTATCTCGCGATTTTACGAAACAGCCAACAAAGCCTGAGGACAGCTGAACCCACTACATAACTAAGGAGGGACGATTATGTGCTTTTTTATCATGCATGATTAAGACTTGGAGATAAGCAGATATGAAGGAGCTGTGTCCGTAACAGCTGAGAGCACCAGCTTCGAAGCCAGGGGTGTCTGGGGTCAAATCCCATCCTTTTGCCAGCAAGAACTTAGGGAATCACGGATGGTTCCCTCTCCTCGTGGCGAAATGGGGAAGATAACGGCACTTGTGCGACTTAAGGAGATTCTGCAGGGGAAGTGCTTGGCACAGCACTCGGGACATAGTAAACCTCCAAGGAGTAGTAATGTGATAAGCCCGAGAAGGAAGACGGTGGAGGAGGAGGAGGAGGAGAGGAAGGGGAAGGAGGGTCAGAAGGAGGGCTGGCGGCGTCTCCGGTGTGGTCACAATGCCGAGCCAGGTGGACACAGGGAGAGAGATGATGAGTGTTGGACCTGAACTATGGAGTGACCTGCCTCTCACTTCCGTGGCCCCTGGAGGAGTGTTGTTCATTCCAGAATGTACCACCTGGCCTCCCCTTCAGGCCACAGAGGTTCGTCTTCTGCTTATAGTTTGGCTCAGGGAAAGAACCCACCGGAACCACCCTCCGCGTAAACAGGAACAGGGGGTAGAAGGCAGCACAGGGCCCCGCCCGGAGGTGGCTTTAGAAACTCTCAGTGTCCCTCACCCACCTGGAACAATCATTCTGTCCCCATGTCATTCTGTCCCCATGTCCGTTCTCCGGAGCGCAGCCCAGGAGGCGACCTCCGAGGCTGGGTCGCGCCTCGGAATTACGTGGGGCCACTTAGCCACCCTCCTCACGAAGGTGACCCCTCCGAGCACCACCAAGCGACAAGAAGCAGTAAGATCAGACTCTGGCTTGACTTCAAGACGCAGGAACCACGCGGTCACCCGCTGCCTGTGAGTGACAACAGCGCTGGCTCCAGACCGGGGCCTGGCAGGCAAGGAGTCAAAATGACCAGAGAAACGGGCTTAAGAAACAAGTGCCCTGATTTTAAACTTTGGCTCAAACATCTCCCCAGAAGCTGAGCACCACGGTGACGTCCTTGATTTCCAGAGCGGGGACCCTGTGCCATCGTAGGAACCTGGAGCAGCAGAGTCAGCTGTGTAGGGAGGGGTGTGTGTGCGCGCCCACGTGTGTCCGCAGAGCGTTTGAAATACGACTCACGGATCGCTAAGAGAGAAGACTCACATCCAACGTTTATTCCATCGGAACGGACTCTGGCCAGAATAACGAAGACGGAACACGTTCACGGCTCGGAGAAGCCCGGAAGCAGAGCGAGGAGCAGAGAGAGCCCAGGTGTGGGCCGACGTCTAAGGGAAAGCTCGTCCCTTAGAGCGATCGCTTCACAGTGTGCTTGACACCGGTGACACCGACGTCCCTGCGAGCATCACGGCCACTACAGCACACAGGTCACCGGTCTGTCCTGCATGTTCATGCTCCTACAGACCCGGCTGGCTCCGGCCGGCTGTGACCCTCACTCTTGAGACCCAATCCCCGGGGGAGTGCAGTGACCCTCACCACAGATGGCCCCTCACCCCCCGCCCATCCCAGCAGTGCCCCCAGGCCCTTCTGTGCTCCCAAAACAAGGCGTCTCAGGATTCTTTTGGTTCCCAAGATCTAAGATCTCGGGCTGTTTACCCTTCGGGTATATTAACCAGATCTTACGTCCTGTGTTCTGAAGCTTTGATGTCTAGGGCCGTCCTGTCCTGTCCCGAAAGACAGCCCCTCCCACGGTTCGACTCCTACACACAGCAAACAACTCACTTTTCAGATGCAAACCAACCAGCACGGAGTCCACACCTCTGACCACGTCCTCTCATATTCTAGCCCACTCTGCCCTGCCCTAATCGCCCCAGAGCCAGGTACCCCTGACAACGAGGGACAGTCCCTATGCCCGAGAGTTTCCTGAAGTTATTCCATCTAGCCCCTCCCAAGCCTGCCCGCCCTGCCCACGCCGTTCCTTCCCACGAGAACCACAGGCAAGGCCCTTGCCCACCTCTGCTTCCTGCTCCACCTCGTGTTCCCCCTGTGGCCTCCCCCCAGGGCGCTGCGTGCCCCCTCCCCTTGGGAACCGTGAATAACAAACTTTCACTTCGATGGCACCCATCTCCTGATCTGTCAACCTCACTGAATCGCGAATTCTCCATTCATACACTAACCTCTGAAACAACAGGAAACCAAAGTCGTCCTGGGCGGAAGAGAGAGTAAGGTATGAAACGTTAGTGGCTGGGACCACACAGTGTGGGCAGAGTGACCCCAGAAGGCGTCTCCAGCTATTCTCCGAGGGCACAGCCTGACGTCTCACAAGCCCTTAAGTCTGCACTGAGGTTTTCGACCCAAAACGAGTGTCACTGCGTTTTGTCCTCACACTAATGTCATACGAAACTGCCTTCACTTTCGCTCTCTTTCCTTAAGTGAGTAAACATCTTTCTGCCATCTGTACGAAAGGACAGCCTCGTGTCAGCGTCGTGTGTATACAAGTGAGTACGCAACACGGATTTCACGAGCGCCTACTGTGTGCACCATCCCGGGTCTGAGGGACACGGACGAAAATCTCTAATCACCTGGAGCTTACGATTCAGTGGCGTAAGACAGGTGGTAAACTGAATAAATCAGTGACAGGCTAGGTAGGGAAGAGCAGGAAAAGAAAGCAGAAAAGGGAGATCATGAGTGTCGGGAAGACAGGAAGTTCAAATTTTATGATGTTATTGAGGGATCATATAAATACCATAAAATGTGCCATTTTAAACCATTCATCCCTGTGGCTTCTAGAGCATTCACAGTGGTGCGACCATCCCCATTATCACTTCCGGGGCATTGTCATTACCCACACCCCACCCCAAAAAGCATACCCCTCAGCAGCCGCCCCACAGTGCCCCCTCTCTCCCCAGCCCGGCACCTCAGCAATCCTGTCCCTGGATTTGTCCATTATGGACATTTTATATCAATGAAATCATACGACATGTGGCTTCTTTCAATCAGCCTGATGATGTTAAGGCCCATCCACGTGTCAGCACCCTCGTTCCTGCTATGGGTAAACGAGGCCCCACACGGCTGTAGCACCCTTCTTTTATCCACGAACATTGGTGCTGTTTGCACTTCTCGGCTGTTGTGAACATCCGTGTGTGCGTGTGTTGCGTGGACACGTGCTTTTTTGTGCCTCTTGGGAATGTCCCCGAGGGGGATGGCCGGGTCCTCTGGGGACTCTGCTTTTAATTTTGGAGGAAAGAGCTCCATTTTAAATCGAGTGGTCAGGGGAAGCCTTGTAGACGAGGTGACATGGATACGATGACATCTGAAAGAGGTGACCGAAACAAGCCATGCATGGAGATGGGGGGCCAGGGGGCGTCCCAACGAGAGGACATCAAGATTAAAGGCAAAAAGTATGCCTGGCGTGTCTGAGGACAGCAAAGCACACCTGTGTGGCTGACACAGACATAATAAGGAGACCACGTGTCGACCTACAACACTGGTGTCAACCTACTATGCTAACCGGATGTAGAAGCATCCCTTAATTTAAGCGGCCACTCGTGGATACATTTCTTAGCAAAGCGAGCTACATAATCTCGCCTCCGGAGCTTAACTTCTTAATTCAATGTCTCCGTTGTGGTTTTCGTAACTGATCGATTCAGACTTCATTCCGTCTCGTCCATGGTTCCGTCTTCTCCCATCAAGTTTCATAAAGGAAGATACAGAAGTTAAGTGCCCGATGATTATATAACAAAGACGAAAGTCTGGAGGTGTCTCGGGCAGCATGTAGAACTGCACCGCAGCGAGGGAGGTGAGCTGAGTCCCACCATTGCCTCCCACCTTTCAACCCTGGCCAAGTTAAGCGAGCAACATCTCAGGGATAGCTACATGATGGTGGACACCAGTTGGATCGCCTCTCTTTCCTGCGCTGACCCAACAGGAGAAGCGAAGAGGGAGGAAGTGAGTCTGACCCCTCGCTTCCCCCAGAAGCCGTGATTGCTGTGGCCATCTCCTGATCTCACCGAGATGGCGTTGCGTTTACGATTGCAGAGGACAATGGGGGTTCTAAAGCGGAGCGTGGACCGCTAAGAGAAGCCAACCGGACACGGAAGAGAGTGGGAAGGTGCACGGGAGAACGGCGTCGTGGCTAAAACACGAAGGACAGAGTCTTTCCGGGAATAAAATGAGCAAAAGCATTCCAGGGAAAAGAATAGTGGAGACAGATCTCAGGCTCAGAGGCGATAGAGAATAGAGGACACACACACACACACACACACACACACACACACACGAACAATGGCTCAGGTGTGACGGGCAAATGCAGAGGGAACAGCAGCGTCGGAAAGCACAGCCCCATCCCTTAGGTGCCGTTGGACATATAGAGAGGAGTCTTATCTGCATGCTGAAAGCAACAGGCGGGTGACAAAGGACCCGAGCCGTGCAGTGACACGGTAAGGTTCGCCGTGGCTGGCAGAGATGAATGGAGCATGGGCCAGGCTGCAGCAAAGCAGCTCGGAGAAGGTTCCCAGGTCTCTCCATGACATGGAAGAAAGCATCCAGGGCCAGCAGAATGTGCCACATCTGGCTGTCATGACATCCAGATGCGAGTCCCTGCTCTGCCACCAGCTCTATCTAACACGAAGAACATGAATACTCATCGAGACAACGACTACGTGCCCCAGTGAGCCCAACGTGACTCTCGAGACCACACACCAGTTCAAACTCAGCCACGCGAATACGTAAACATTATCATTATTTCGAAAAGAACCCATATTAAAAGGGTTTGTCTGCCTTCCTTTCCCTGATGAGTCTTTCTTTTTCTTAAGTTAAAAATTATTTCAATCAAATGAATGAAATTACGCCATTGACCTTAAGAGGCAAAGCAACTAACTGAGAGATAAGTGTATAGGCATATGTTACGTGCCTACATAAACATGCAATCATTGCAATTTTTCTCTTCGCTAAACTACCATTTCGCCAAGATACTATTTTTCCTTGCAAAATTGCCAGTGGGAAACAGGTTTCTATCTATGAATGAAACAGGAATTTGAGCCAAATGTAAGTAGCTCTTAAAAGACAGCTAATCTTAGGTGACATCAAGATTATACTGGCTAGGGCAAAGAGGATTCTTTCTTATATTCTTTTTTTTCCATAAGGAAATAAAACCTTATCTGCAGTGGGCATCTCTGAAAATATCTGCCATCATTGTCACTTACAAAAAAAAATTTCCATTTCTTAGATATATTTCTCATTTCTTCCTTTTGGCTCCCCCGAGATAAAGCGAATAAACTTTTAACCGAGAATACACACCCACAGAGAAAGTGCTCTAACCAGAAAACAACCTTGATCTCTTGGAAACCACATCTGTCATCTGTAACTATTTCTCGTTGGGTGTGTGTATGACTGCTCTCCATATCCTGCTCAGTGTTTCCATCTCGGCAATATTATTTTCTACACACACACACACGTGTGCACACACACACACATGCACACACACACACACACACCCCTGTAAAGCCCATTTTCTCGTCTTCTCTTCTAAGGGTTCCTATTGCTTTTGCCCTGAAGCTATGAGTGTTATTTCGATTCAAGAATAAAATCTTATTAAGGAAAAGAATGTCTGGGCAGAATAGGGTTCTCAATCTTCGTCATTCATGATGTCAAACCAAAGATCCAAACCCCAAGGAACTTGCAGGGTCTCTGCTCGGAGAAGCCACCGTTCCCTGCGTTGCTGACTCGGTGAGCGGGGGCACGCAGTGACAGCCACAGGCAGGAAGAATAACGACCATAAACGCAAACCCCAGCATCGAGTTTATTGTCCATGTTTAAAGACTGTTTTTTTCCTTACTTCCTACGACTTTAAATCAATTAATCCTTAAGGAAACCAAACAACAAAGACAGAAAGATAGGCTGCCGAAATCACCGTGCGATGCTGAGGCGGGGGCTTCCGGACCTAACACCTGCAGCCCGAGACTCGACACTGAGCGAATCCACGGGGTGTGGCTGAGACGCAGCGGCCCCACGTGGAGTGAGCTCTTGGCTCCCGCTCACTCACCCCCGGCAACGCCGTGAACTAGATGTTCTCTTCGCCATGTGACGGATGAGGAAACTGAGGCCAAGAGTTGTGTGACTTGCCCTAACTCGCCCAAGATCACACGTGCTAGAAAGCAGAGAACCAACACTAGAAAGTGAACCCATCCGAGCCCCGAATCCATGCTCGCAGCTGCTAGACGGTGACGTCTGCTTGTGCTTTGTCACCAGCAGGAAGACAGTGGTGGGGCATACCCTGTGACCGAGCTGTTCATGCTTAAACCACATCCTGGAATCATGATGGGAGGAAACAGTGCTTTGTTGGGTCCCTAATACTGGACAGTGGGATGAGAATTTGACTGACCTAAGGCTGTAAATTACATTTTAACAGATTCATGTTGAGGGGACATACCAGTGGGAACAGATGTGGCCCAGGCATTGGACAGGACCCTGGAGGTCCTTTGCGGCCAGGAGGGCGAACCCTTTAGAAGGCTGGAGGGTAGGGCAGTGGAGAGGAGGGTGCTGGGGAGTGAGGAACAGGGCAGCAGGCTGTGTACCTAGAGTCACAGAAGTGTTTCCATCTCCTGTCAATCAGTCTGCCCGGACCAGTGCGTTCCAGCACAGGTCAGCTCCCGGTCAGCCCATCCTGTCTGTGTCAGCATGTCGGCCAAGCTGACCACGGGTAGCCACCACCGTCCAGTATGTCACACCCACTCGGAGGGGAGCAATGGATGTAAAACCGTAAGGAACAACGGATCGCCACAAAGTGTAGCAGGCTGCGTGGGCGCACCAGCTGGTGGGCAGTCAGTAAGTAGAAGAGGATTCAAACCCTCTGTTTGGCTCCGAAGGCCAGGTTTATTTGTTAACAACTATTTTTGCTGCCTCCCCAAACAGCGAAGGCAATTTCCACTGCGAGAGAATCCTTAAGCTCTCCAGACAGGCCTCCAAAAGATCCCCCCGGCTCCAGGAAAAGGCTCGAGAATAGTCCGGGGCCTTTGTGGAAGTGTTGTTTACGCTGAGCCAACACGCCAAGAGCCAGGTCATTAGTCTAAATTTCCATAAGGTGGCAATCAATCATTAGTTCAGTGGCAAAAGGCTGACCACGTGGAAGATGTGGTGGATACATCTTTCCAACCCAGCTGACGGTGCTCTCATTGTTAACGGGAATGATATGACGAAACGGCCCGTGCCCCAGAGTTCTGGGCTGACTCCGACTACAGAGCAGCAGGATGTGACCTTAAGAGCTCTGCTGACCCCCGCAGAGGCCGTCTGGAGAATGTAAGGACTCTCCCGCAGCCGAAACTGCCTTCGCTGTTTGGGGAGATGGCAAAAATAGTCGTAACAAATTAAACCCGGCCTTTGGAGTTAAACAGAGGGTTTGGATCTTAGTTCTACAACCCACCGGCCATGTGCTCCTAGGCTGGCTACCTCAGCTTTCTGAGCCTCTATGTCTCCAGCTAGAAATACAATTCTGCAAAAATAACATTTAAGGTCTTAAGGTCAATGGAAGGATTAAATGAGATAATATATGAAACATCTTTTAAAGAGTAATTGGCACATAGTAAACATTTAATAGCTATTAGTTCTCTTTTTTTCTGACAAAGAAATTTGTTTCACACTCAGGCTCAAGGCGCTGTGCTCTAGGTAGGTCACAAAGATGAATGCCATCTGCACTCTGTCCCCAAAAACCTGCCATCTAATTTCTACCGCTTGGTATTTACTCAAGAGAAATTTTAAAAATTTTTTTAAAAAAATAAAAAACATTTATGTACAAAAAGACTTGTCCACAAATGTTTATGGCAACTTTATTCAAAAAGCCAAAAATGGGAAATAATTAAATGCCCATCAACAGGTGTATGAATCTACAAACTCTGCTAACCCCCACCGAGCAACGGAAAGGAACAGATTGCTGATACCGGCGACAACATGGGTGATTCTCCAGAACATTCTGAGAAACGAGAGAAGCCGGACAAAAAAAAGAATAAATGATAGTCTTACTCATTGACTTGAAGTTCTAGACAGGAGACTCTATCATGTCAGAAAACAGAGTAATGGTTGCCTGGAGACGGGGGAGGTGCCAAGGGGCACGAGGGACCTGCACGGGGGCAGAAGTGTTCTGGATCTTGATAAGGGGGTTGGTTCCGCGCATATACACAGCTGGCAGAACTCATCACACGGTACACTTACAACGGGTACCACGGTAACTGTATCTGTCATTGTCTCCCGTTCCTGGCTCAGAGCTCCTGAGTGATAAAACTGTCTTATGTTATCTATGAGCCCCTTTGGATCATGCGATGACCCATAAGGAGTCCCCATAGGGGGGACCTAGACAGCCTCAGACGAGAGCTGGTTGGCAGAAAAGCCCATCGTGTGGTTAGAAGGTTAGAACGTTCAGCCCTGCCCCACCCCCACCTTCGGGGATTGGAGAGGCGTTGCAGAATCACCAGAGGTCAATGCTTTCCATCTATTATGGCTATGTGACAAAACCCTGATGAAAACCTCGTCAAGGTGAGTGGGAGGGAGATTTCCGGGTGCTGAGCGTGTGCTCGGGACCCTTCTGGGCCTTGCCCTGTGCACCCCCATTCATCCGGCTGTTCGTGTGCATCTTACATGAGACATTGTAATCGTAAGTATTCTACTTCCCTGAGTCCTGTGAGTCGTTCCAGTGAACTGTCGCTAGAGAGGGGGTCACGAGAAGCCCTGAATGCATGGTCCACCAGACAGAGATGCAGAAATCCTCAGACCCCAGGGGTATCTGAAGTGGGGGCAGTCTAACCGGCCTGGGCCCTCACCCCGCAGGAGCGGCATTAACTCGGGGAGTTAGTGTTGGAACTTACTTGCAAGACACCCAGGTGGTGTCAGAGAATGAGAGAATTGGTTGGCGTTGGAAAAAACAGCACAGGAACATGTTATTATATAAATTAAACCTTGACGAAGTTGATTTAAACAGAAAACCTGCCACCAAGCACAGGCTTTCCAAGCTGTACTCTGAACTGAGTCCCCTTGGGGGGGGGTCAAGGTCCCAGTAACTACACTCAGAGCATCCCTCCTTCCTTCCATCTCATCTTTAGCCCGGAGATCGATTTGAACAGAGAGCTCCATGATTGTAAAAAATACTAATGATTGAAAACCACCGATCTGGAGGAGAGAGCCATCTCGTAGGAATTCACTATTAAATCGACACACAGGAAGTGATCCATATCATGAGAGAGGCTAGTTAACGATGCTCTGACAGGTCAGAGTATGGAGTAACTAACTACTTCTCAGTGGGAATACGGAGGAAACGTAATGACACATGTGACATCGAGCTGGGCCCTAACCTGCGGGTGAGGTTCAGCCACGGGGACGTGATGGGGCAGGGCATGCCAGCTACAGTGAGCAAAGACCGGTAGCCCGGACAGGAGAGCACTGGGTGTCCACTGGTGAGACAGTCACCACAGCCAAGAACACATCCATTGATTCACCTGTGAATCTAATTTGGCTCAGCAAGGGAGGATTATTCTGTCTGCCTCCCGCCCAAGGCCTCCAGGCGACAGTCGTCTGGAAGCTCAGGCACTCACACAACTGGTCCGGCTAGTGCCGGAGGCCAGAATCCCACCCACGCCCCCCCCCCCCCCCCCCGCAAGGCTGTTGCCCGGGGGGCCGGCGTTCCAGGAGAGGAAGCCAGGGGGCGCTGTGTCACCTGCTCACCTGCTCTAACCCGCGCTGGGAAACCACGCAGTGTTAAATTAAATCTGCCACGTTCTAGTTATTAGAAGTAAGGCACCGGGGCCAACTCGGTCTCAAAGGAAGAGAAATTAGACAGCACCTTCTCACAGGTCTGGGAGAGAGGAGCCAAAGACAGTGCCCAAAAGGCATCAGGAAAAGACAAATACCCAACAAACAGGACGATGGGCAAAGGATACAAAAAGTCCATTCTCAAGGGGGGAAAAGAAAAAAAAAATATATATATATATATATATATATATGCAATAAATATATCGCAAATGTCTGCTCCCTCCGACAATTAAAAACCTGTACCTTGAAATGAGGATGAAGTATCTTTCGTCTCTCAAATTAGCAAAAGAATTTAAAACGTGTAGGCGGATTAAAATAATTACTTCAGAAATCTGCATGCTTTTGATCTCGTAAATAATTCTGCCTCCAGGAGGTTCATTCCTCCCAAGGAATGAACAAGTGAAGAAGGTTATCACAAGGACGTTCCCTGCAGCCTGCTCTGTAATCGGAAAAAGTCACAATCTAAAAGTCTAACATCAGCGGATTTTTTTAAATTTCATGGTACCTTTATACAATACAGAATGTCATGTAGGCGTTAGCTGTGATGTTGCCGAAGAATATTTGATTACATGAGGAAATATTCAGAGTCTAGGGTTACAAATAAAATAAAATAAATCAAATCAAATCCCCAAACAGCATTATAACTAGAGAAATAACTCCATGGAGAAAAATGGTGTGGAAAATACATTATGATGATAATAATAATAATGGTTATTTCTGGGTAGACAGATGATGGATTTTATTTTTACCTTTTTGCTTATCTGTATTTTCTTTTTTAAAAAAAATGATAAATATATATGATGTATGGAATAAAAACAAAAACGAAAACAAAAAAAAAAAACACAGAATTTCATACCATAGAAAGCCTTTCGTGACCACTCCAAAATGCCGTCAAAATACGTGTCTTTTCAGTGGCTTTGACTTAACGGTACGCTAAGGCTTAAATCTTTATGAATCGAATTAAAAGCTGGGGAAAGATATCTCTGCTCCTTCGATGAAAAGAAAACCAGGTTGTACCTCTCCTCTTTATTTTTGCTGACTTTAAAGAGAAATTATGAGCGTGATGTTTTTCATACGAGCTTTATTTTCCTCCCTAGGTGACTTCTGTTTCTTGCCAGGGGTAGATAAAGAAAACAATTTTTTTTTTTTTTTATAAAAGGACCACATTGAAATCTGCTCTGCTACGAAAGAAAACCACAGTCCACGTTCTAAGACTAAGAGTTCATTCAATCATCCCCAGCTGGGAGCCTGAAGGAACCATCCTCCCGGCTAAAAATACCATGAGGAGCTGGTTACAACCCCGGCAGGTCCTCGGGCAGCCACTGACAGCGAGGCCCGGGAGTGTCCTTCAGCACTGCTAAGTGGGACACACCCAAGGTCAACCAGGCTGCAAAAGACAGAGGACAATTCTGAGGTTCTTTCTTCACTACAATCTAAGATTTGGGATCTGAAGCCCCTGAGCAATTTCTAGAGCACTGTGAGCTGACAGTGGGTTCTCTCTACAAGTGGTGGCAGCCACAGTAGCTGCCCTCTGCTGATTCACCTAAGAAACCGGCACCTAATGGTTCACAGCCAGGAAGGGTTGCTCACCTCACCCCAGGGACGGACATCCTGACCGTGGCATCAAGTCTGAAGGCAGAACACGCCGACCAAAGGTGGCCCCGGGGATGGGGAAAGCGCTCTGAGATCCGGGCACACACTGCCCACTGCCTGAAAGGTTTGCTGGGAAGGCTGGAACAGGTTTTGGAGTGGGACACTGGTAGATCCGAGTCCCAGCCTTGGCCACTTTCAAGCTGTGCAACCTTACACACTACTGAGCTGAACAACCCTCTCCACCCCAACCTTAGTTTCCTTATCTGTAGAATGAGGGTGGCGGCCACCTTATCCCTCCTGACCCCAACCTTCATCTGTAGAATGAGGGTGGCGGCCACCTTATCCCTCCTGACCCCAACCTTCATCTGTAGAATGAGGGTGGCAGCCACTTTAGCCCTCCTGACCCCAACCTTCATCTGTAGAATGAAGGTGGTGGCCCCCTTATCCCTCCTGACCCCAACCTTCATCTGTAGAATGAGGGTGGCAGCCACTTTAGCCCTCCTGACCCCAACCTTCATCTGTAGAATGAAGGTGGTGGCCCCCTTATCCCTCCTGACCCCAACCTTCATCTGTAGAATGAAGTAGGTGGCCCCCTTATCCCTCCCCACCCCAACCTTCATCTGTAGAATGAGGGTGGCAGCCACCTTATCCCTCCTGACCCCAACCTCTATCTGTAGAATGAAGGTGGTGGCCCCCTTATCCCTCCCCACCCCAACTTTCATCTGTAGAATGAAGGTGGCGGCCACCTTATCCGATGACAGGATGACGAGAAGCCCTCAGCACAGAGCCTGACGCATAGCAAGCATCAGGCGAATAAAAATACTACAGAGCACAATAACCAGTGGCCTCATTTTAATCTCAGACTACACGTTTGATCCACCCACGTGAGCCAGGGAGACAAGGCGTCACGCTCCTGTGCTTTTATGAGTCCCCCTCCACCCCCCGCAGGCTATCCCTGACACTCGTACCCCGACCATGCTACCCACACGCACTTGACCCGGCCCTATACACCCTTTGAACAACCAGACCTTCCGATATGTGTCGAAGGTTTTTTAAATCATCTGTTACTTACCAGAAAGCCCTTCCACAAGAAACAGTAAAAACGCCGAGTATCGTAGATGACAATTAAAGGAATGCTTTTGTGAGGATCATGAGGATATTTCCAACTATTTGGACATATGTTTTTTTTTTTTATGACTAAAGGGCTTGAAACAGGGAAGGACACTCAGCCACTTGGGGAACTGGGGTTCTCGCGATACTGCTGCGAGGAGCTAGAACCATGTATGGGCTAATGGAAGATCCTGTGTGTTATCAAAACTGTCAGTAGGTAATCAATGGCTGACTGAGTTCAGACCGGCCTGTGGAAAGCAAAGGTGTGAAATCCAAACAATCGATTATTGCTTTTAATGGCTTTGAAGAATGCCCAGCATGTTGCCCCCAAATAAATGATCCTGGATAAAAGCTTTGTAAATGACACACTAATTAATTGACCAATGGGTGTGGAGGTTTTGTTTGTTCGTTTTCCCTCTGTCTAGCTGACAGTACCTTACGCCAACCTTCTGATGTTAGCAGTACCTTAACTTGTCCACACTGTAAGGCCGGGGGGCCTGTGGGGTGGTGACACTCTGCCAAGAAGCTTGTGTTTTACCGCCACCTAATGGCCATTCCTCAGTATTACAACTCAGTGGGTCACATCACTTCACATGCTAGCACAGGTGCGACCGCTAAACTGCTATTGAAAAAAAAAAAAAACATTTTAAATATTCTTCAAGAACCCGGGCAGGTCACAGGCAGTAGCTGACCTTGGCCTGCCCCTCCCAAGGGGCCTCAAACCAACACACCCAGTGGCCAGCTTCAGACCACACCAGGGCACCACCCAACCACCTCCACAAAAGACATAAGCAAAGAGCGGAGTGGACGGGCACCAGAGCCTTGCTAACCTGAATCCTGCTCCATGGGGTCAGCTCCGCCGGCAGCTCCTCCCCCACCCACAGCCAGTCCTCACAGCCAATCAGCCCGAGGGTCGATCCCTCCCATCAACGTGCCAACAGCAACCCAGGCTCAACTTCAACAGGAAGGCACCTACAACCCACACAAGGAACACAGCGGAAGAACCCAGCTCAGGTGGCCAAGGACCCTGCATCACTGGACCCCCCAGGACACCTACTACGTGCGACCACTCTCCTAAGACCGGGAGACACAGCAGCCCTACTGAATACACAGAGACAAACACAGGGAGGCCGCCAAAATGGGGAGACAAAGCAACATGTCCCACATGAAGGAATAGAACAAAGCTCCAGACAAAAAAAAAACTAACAAAATGGAGACAAGCAATCTCCCAGATGCAGCGTTCAAAACGCTGGTTATCACAGCGGTCCCCAACCTTTGTGGCACCACGAGTCAGCGCCTCTGTGAGAATCTTGAGACTCTGTGATCCAACGGGGAGCTGAGACAGTGATGCCAGTGCTGGGGAGCGGCTGCAAACACAGCTGACACTTGGCTCGCTCGCCTGCCGCTCACCTCCTGCTGTGTGCCCAGTTCCTATGAGGCCAGGACCCGTACCAGTCCACGGCCTGGGGCTTGGGGACCCCTGGGTTATAAAGATGCTCAGTGAAATTCAGGGAAGGGGTAGTAGATGAACTCAATGGGAACTTTACCAAAGAGATAACAAACATAAAAACAGAGAAGGAAAACATAAAAAAGAACCAGTGAGAAAAAAAAGTTTCTCTTAAAGGGCCCGCGCCCGGCCTTGCTCACGGATGGACTCACTCGCTCTGAGCTCCAGCACTGGGGCGGCTGCCCAGGGAGCACCAGGGACACTCGGGGAGGCGCTGAGCTGTCGGGCTTTGGGGCAAGGCTGGAGGGGTGGCTCGCTCCAGGACAGAAGTGCTGGCAGTATCCATTGTTCCTTTGCTGAGCCATCCCCTGCCCGGCGTGCAGACCCAAGCGCCGCCATAGCTGTGTCTCCATCAACTAGGTAACACAGGTTGCTCCTCCCAGGTGACTCCCTTAGACCCCGCCTCTCTCAACTTGTGGGCGCAACCAAGCTGCTCCCAGTGGTTTATTCCATAAAAAAAAAAAACAGGCCATCTAGGCACTGGCTGCAAAGTCTCCTAAAATCTTTCAAAGGCTCAAAAACCCCAAAGCAGCAGCATCTGGCCTCAGCGTGCCCGGCACCCCTTGCTGAGCCCTGTACCCCAGGCCCCACAGCTGGCTTGGCCTCTTGAGGCACCTATAAGCCCCAGCAGAGGTGGCAACCATAAGTGGACTCTTGGTAACTATTACCACGTGGTCCCGGAGGTGCATAGGCTGTGGCTGAACTTGGCCTACAGCTGGACCCCTCCCAGATCTGCGCGAAGGGGCCCCACAGCACTTCTGCCACGTAAAGCCACTCCACTAAGATGGGGAGACTTAGGAGCCCCACCTAATACACAGAGACAGACACAGGGAGGCAGCCAAAACGGGGAGACAAAAATGCATGTCTCACGTGAGAGAACAGAACAAAGCTCCAGAAAAAGAACTCGACAGAATGGAGACAAGCAATCTAAGAGATGCAAAGTTCAAAACACTGGTTATAAGGATGCTCAGTGAACTCAGAGGTGGAGTAGATGAACTCAGTACTTAAAGGGATAAAAAAAAAAACATAAAAATGGAGGTGGAAAGCATAAAAGGGAACCAGTCAGAAATGAAGAATATATTAACTGAAATAAAGACTGCATTAGATGGAATCAATAGGAGATCAGATGAAACAGAGGATCAAAACAGCGATTTGGAAGAGAAGGTATCATTAAACACCTAATCAGAACAGCAAAAAGAAAAAAGAATTCCCAGGATAGTTTAAGGGACCTGTGAGATAACATCAAGCATACCAACACTCGTATCATAGGGGTGCCAGAAGGAGAAGAGAGAGATCAAGGAATTGAGAATCTACTGGAAAAAAATAATGATGGAAAACCTTTCTAACCTGGCAAAGGAAATAGACAGACAAGCCCAGAAAGCACAGAGAGACCCAAACAAGATGGACCCAAAGAGGCCACTCCAAGACACAACATAATTAAAATGCCAAAGGTTAAAGATGAATGGATAATCCTAAAAGCAGCAAGAGAAAAGCAGTTAGTTACCTACCAGAGAGCTCCCATGAACTGTCGCCAATTTCACAACACAAACTCTGTGGGGCCAGAAGGAATTGGCAGGAAATAATCAAAGTGATTAAAAGCCAGGACCTATAACCAAGATTACTCTGCCCAGCAAAACTGTCATTTAGAATCCAAGGATAAAGAATTTCCCAGATAGGAAAAAGCTAAAGGAATTCATCATCACCAAACCAGTAATACAAGAAATGTTAAAGGGACAAGAAAAAAAAAGAGGGGGGGAGGAGTAGGAGAAGGAATAAAAGAGGAAGAAGAGGAGGAAGAAGAGGAAGAGGAAGAAGAAAAAATAAAATGTCAATAACTATATACCTATCAGTAATTAGTTTAGATGTAAATGAATTAATTCTCCAATCCAAAGACACCAGTGGCTGGATGGGTAAGAAAACAAAACCCTCATGTCCACTGACAGATGAATGGATAAAGAAGAGATGGCGCATAGACAATGAAATCTTGCCGTCTGCAACAACGTGGGTGGTCCTAGCGTGCAGAGTGCGTGTAAGTCAGACGGAGAAGGACAAATACCATATGATTCCACTTACATGTGGACTCTAAAGAACAACATAAACAAACGAACAAAACAGAAACAAACTCATAGACGCATTCTGATGGGAGGGGTGGTGGGGGTGTAAGAAAAAGGAGAAGGGATTGAAAAGTACAGATTGGCAGGTACAAAAAACAGTCACGGGGATGTAAAGTACAGCATAGGGAATAGAGTCAATAATACCGTGATAACTAGGTAGGGTGTCGGTGGGGTAGTAGATTGATCAGGATGATCACTTTGTTGGTTATAGAACTGTCTAATCATTGTGTTATATACTGAAATTATAATTTAAAAATAAAAAAAATATTAAGGAAAAAAAAACTTAGATTTCGAGGCAGACAGAAAAGTTCTGCCAATGATTCAGAAGTGGCAACGGATGGGTTGAGTTCAGGCATGTACAAGTAGAGACCAGAACTAAAGAAACTGATGCTCTTTGGGACCAGATATTTGCTATTAATCTTTATTGGTTTGCTTGTTCTCTGAACAGCTCTCCAATTCCAAAGCTAATTCTGAGACAAGCAGCCTAAGGCACATACAAAGAAGTACTTTTGTCATCGCATGAAGAGAAATTCTATATTTTGAAACTTTTTTCCCAGGGTAGCAGTAAGATCTATTCATGCAGAGCAAAAAAGAAAAAAAAAGAAAAAAGAAAAAATTAAGCAAAGGCCGAAAACGCCAGGCCCGTGACGGTGTGCGCAGGTGTCGTCTTTGCACTTAACGACTTCACGATGCCATGATCACGTCGGTAGGTCTGCGGGCATCTAACATCAGACAGGGCATTCCTCCGGGAGCCCAGACGGACGGAGTGGTGGGCGAGCTTCCGGCCAAAGCATCTGGTTGAGTCTGTTTTGTAAGGGAAAAGTTGAAATGTTGCTTCGTGGCTTGAGTTTTCTGAAAGAACGGGAAAATATTAGGGAGAAGACTGATAAAGGGAGACAGACTATTTCCCACAACCTTCGTTATCTATTATGCAGTGAAGGGACGTATTGCCTGCGTGATCGCCAAGGTGCGTTTTAAAGAAGGATATCGATCGCATCCCTCCCACGGTCCCTCACTGCGAGGCATTCTGACCTCACGACAGACCACTGCGGACCGGATTCCAACCTGGAATCCATCAGAAAAACTGGCAAACTGTGCTGGCCACAGCTGGATTTGCCCTTTTTTTCTTTTTTCTTTTTCTTTCTTTTTTTTTTTCTTTTTTTTTGGTTGTCAGCCTATAAAGCCATCTGGCTACGTGAAGGATCGTCTCTCAGCTATGCCATTTCAAACTCAATATTTTTTAATAGTGACATTAAAATTGCATAGCTCTTAAAGAACTTCACATTCATAGTGAATAGAAACAGAATTAACAGTACATATGAGTCCTTTACTGTGGGTTGGCTTATTCTTTGTTTTTTTTCTTTTTGGTGTAAGGATAAATATGAGCATATTTTCCTTTTCAAACATTTTTCAGATAGAATATCTCAAAGGAAACTTGCTGATTTTCTTTTTTTTCAAAATTGGGTCCCCATCCACGCCTTAGGAATGGGACTGGGGACACTAATGAGACCGGCAACGGCCTTCTCAACAGCAACAACACGAGAAAATCAAAATCAAAAGAAAATCAAAGGGATCACACCCAGAATGAAAACATTAGGCCTTAAAGTAGAAATCTGTGTGTTCAGAACGCAAACAAAAAAAGAAAAAAAAAACCTGGAAAAAACATAAAATGACAGGCCAGATTCACTGTGTCACTTAAATCAACGAGTGATGAGACTTCCATGGTCCACTCATAAACTGTGATGGCTACTCTGACCAGCTCTAAGATTTTCTAAAAATGTATTCACGCTCTGAGATGTTACCTTAGCCTTTAATGTCTGAGCATCAATATATTAACAGGGGAGATTCGTACTATTTGAATAGATCTTCAGCACACAGAGCACTGCTGATCGTTAGCCAGGATTTACAAAGCACCAGAATTTCTCTTTCCTCGTCCAGCTGAACGCTGCCCCCGCCCTTCACTTGACAGGCTCCGAGCTGTCTCCCCGAACACCTGCTGTGTGCCCACGTGCTCACTCCCTCATTCTCCCTGTCTTCCCGATCCCGACAGCCCCCAAACCTGTCTTATACGCATCGGTGGAGGCGTAATAGGACGGTAAGGAGACTAAAAAAAAAATTCTTAATTTTAATTTTAAAAATAACCCTGAGGCAGCAGAGCAGACTGAAAGCCTCGCTGCCTTAGAAAATAAACTGCTCTCTTAAATTTCGTGGCAAGGTCAACTGATGTTAAGAACAGTATGACATTTACAGAGGTATTTGCTCTATGTCTTGTAAAACCAGATATTTTTATAGCGCTTACTGATCTTCAGGTGTTTTCACACGTTCCATCCTCTCTGTATGGCCCACGATGTTCGGGCGTTTCCCTCAAATCTTCAATATCCGCCATCAATAGATCCTATCACCGCCTTATTAATATGTTTATGCGGCACTTAGCAAACTGTTAAAAATTACGTAATTATTTTTCATCGTCAGCAGACGTTTGAAGCTACAAGGCAGCAGCAGCACGCGTACTTGCCAAAGACCCCGAGAGACATGTCACTGTCCCACAGGGTTTCTACATGAGTAAAAATGTCACACCGAGCTCTTTCCACCGAATCTCTAGCTGCAATATCTATCTTTCGTGAACGACAACCAGCTTTATGGTTTTTTAAAGTTATAACTCGTTGCCATCACCATGGACATCGGTTGTCACTCTCCCCGTAAATATGGGCGCATAGTGGTCTGTACGGGACTCTGTGTAACAGAACGCTGACACCGTCACAGAAACAAAGGTCGCAAAGAGGAAGCGGAGAAAATAAACACGAAACCAACCCTTCCTCAGCCGCCTTTCTTCCTGGCATTCCTGTCACTCACGGGCTTCCCCGCCCCAGTGCCCGAGCAATGGGTCCAGCAGAGCTCACCAGCCCTGTGGCTGCAGGTCCGGGCCGTGGGAAGAGAGACAGATAGACTTGAACTGGAATCCACTTCTATTCCCAAGTGACTTGCGGTATAGACAGCTACTGCAATAAGCAAGTATTCAGCCCCAGAACTATGTGGCTACCTGGACACGGTGAAGAAATAAAGCACGAAAATGCCTAAGAATCTTCTTCTCCTTTTTCGGCTTCCTCTTCCTCTGCTGCCCCTTCCGCTCCCGCCTCGGTTACGTCTTCTGTCTGATGTTAACAAGAATGACATCGTTATTGAGAAGTGTAAGAGTCAACAGATACAGTAAGGAAAGGAGTGTGTCACCTCGGACTAGACTCCAGGGCCTCCCACGCACCCCACCCAGTGTCCACCTCATCTGTCCAGAGCCAGGTGCTCTGTACGATCATCCCCATCACCACCAAAAGGGACTCCCTCCCTCGCCAGCGAGGTGGACAGGAGGCAGTCAACCCAACAGCACTCAGCATCGTGCAAGCTGCACAATTCGATGGGGTGGAAAGGAAGAATGGAAAACGCATCTAACAACCTGGCCTGACGACCTGGCCAGGCTTCTCTGAAGACACCTGCACCCCAGGAGGCTCAGACAGAGGTCCAGAGCCAAGCCCTCGTGCTCTATCCACCCCCGTTTGATAAATTTATCTCCAACTTATTTTATTCCCCTTCTCAGCAGGTGAAAGGAGGGATTTCTGGGCGTGTGGGTTGCATCGGCTTCTTTATATCACGGACAACAAGGAGAACGTGGCTGAACCGTAATTCTCAACGAAAAGATGTGTTTATTAAACGCAACTGTGGAATACGCTACTGTACCTTTTCCGCTGCTGTCTCCTCTGCTTCTTCCTTAGGTCCACAAATAAAATTAAGAAAAAAAATAGAAATTCGCATTAGTTTGAATTGGAGTCTAAAAATTAGGCAAACTATAGGAACGGACATGGTCATCAAAATGAAAGACACTGACTTATCGGTGAAATATATAAATAGCAAAGATATCATAACTGAGCGATGCCGACTTATTTCATGCATGATATCTCAAGCCCCTGGAATATTATGAGATTAAGATATTTTTTCCATCATTCGTAGACCTGAGAAAATAGAATTAATCAGTCATACTGCTTAATTATATGTTTCATTCTCTCTAGGTCCGGCGCATATTGGCGATCTATAGATCTAGTTAGTAAAATTCAGACCATATACGCAAGCAATTCGAAATTTTGAACAACACTATGTCCTTTCTGCCTTTATGTCCTGATAAGTACGCTTTCCCTTCAGCTTTGAATTCAGCTTTGAACCAATTAATAAAAGTAGATCAACAACTCTTCCTCCAACAGAACAAAATGATAACATTTCTGAACCACGCGTAACTCAAACGCTGATTTCTGGTTAAAGACCAGAAAGGTCATCGCAGGCTCAGGCAGCTCTCCATCCTGCCAACCCACTGGCAGTTCTATTTCCCCCCGGATCGAAGTAACAGAACCAAGATATATCTCCCAAAAATGCAAGGAAATGAGACTTTCGCATGCCTTCCCCAAATGGCCGTAGGGTGAAGCTTTCTGGGGTACCACAGAGCACGACGACGCTCCAGGTAAGTGGACAGGTGAGGCATAAAGAGCAGTCCCTAAGCCCTGATGCCTGCGCCTGGGGCAGACAGCTCGGGGAACCTCGGGTGGGGAAGGTGAGAGCGTCTCCCAGGCCTGCGTATCCTCTCGCCCATCCCCCCCGTTCTTTAGAAAGATGAGGACACATGACCACAGATCCAAGTAATTCGCCAGAGGTCACAGAGCAAGCGAGCAGCACCCTCGGGAGTCACTTCAAGGCTCCTGGAGCCTGCTTCAGTGTCCTTCCTACTCGGTCACGCTGCCTCTCAAGGCCAGTCACAGAAAAGGCAAAATCGGGGACGGCACGTCACAGAGGACGCGCCACCCTGTCACATCCCCCAGCCCTGCCTTCTGTTTTCAGCCAGTTCCGGCACGACACTCAGATGTCTGAGACTCGTGTGTCAAACAGAGAACGTGAGAGCCCCATCCCACCGGCCCGAGAGGGGCTCCCAGCGCTGGGACCCTCCAAGCCAACCCTCGCGCTGACCACCGCTGGCGACACGCCGAGGATTAGAGCTTAACCAGCCTCCGAGAGAAACGAGTCCTACCCTTGTTGCAACTCGGGTGTTGGCTCCTCAGTGATGTGGCGACAACGCCTCTCTCGCGTGGCCGGATTCTGCCCAGGCCTTGTCCCTCCTCTGCCCTGACTGTCTCCTCGCCTGGCTACACCACCCCCAGACTCCCGTCTCCCCAGCCTGAGCCCCACACTGCAGCGAGAGAGAGTTCTCAGACCACGAACTTGACCGTGGTGCCCTTGTACTTCAAAACTTCCACCTGTTTGAGATAAATCCATCATCCCTAGAACGGCTGAAAGGCCGTCGCCAGCTGGCCCCCATTCACGCGCCCCCAAAAAAATGGGGCCTCCCCATTTTTTTCTTTCAGCCATGCAGACGGACCATGGGCAACTTTCAATTGTCAATCTTCACACTTTCCAGGACACTGCTTAAAATATTTTCAACCAGACCTAGTTTGGGTATCCCACATCTGCTCCCATAATCATCCTTTTCTTGCCCATCTCTCTGACTAGTCTGCGAAGCCCTCCCAAGCCCAACCTGTGTCATGTTCATTTTTGGATTCCCAGAACCCAGCCACTGTCTGGAACCACAAAAAGAACTCAATACATGCGGTAAGCGGCTGGAACAATGAGTGTATAAAGTCAGCTATTAACTCTCAAAGAACACCAATTTTCTTCTCATCCACCTGAGATCAAACTAAAATTCACGACATGCAACTTAGAATGATCAGCCACATAAGATTCACATTTTTCTAAATCCCATCATTTCCATATTCAGCTGAAAGAGACGCATTAAGAAGATGCCTGTTACAATGGGTTATCCTTAGAGCTAGCCGGGAGGGCAGCAGGAGCCTTATACGAGTCCGTCTCCATTCTTAAGGCTAGCTGGCAGCAATTACTTGGGTCCCAGGACTCCTGATCAATGCCTGATTTGACCGTCATCTCTTGAAAGACAGTGTTAAATAAAGAAAGCAGTTGCTCAGAGAACTTGATAGATACTTAGCCTTGAACGGTCAAGGAAGCTTTGAAGAAACTCAGGCATTACTGCCCATCACCAGTTCTAGCAAGCCACGAGCTCTGTGGGAACAGGAACTTTCGTCTCTTTCGTGCTCTGTCCCCAGCGCCTGGAATTCTGCAACTCAGACTGTTGCTAAAATGTTGTCTAAACGCATTTATGCACGCCACTCCTGCTCAAACCCCTCTGAGAAGGAGCTGGGATGCAGTGATTAAAGAAAAACTTAAATGCCCATCCTTAGCTCACAGAATTATAAAATATCAAAATCAGGCAGATCCTCACCTACATATAATGCTTGAACTGACTTTTCTGGTTGGCGGATACGTACATGGGCAGAAAGGTTTTTTTTTAAAAAAGATCATTATAATCACATGGTCGATTAAGCCAAGGTCTTGTGAAATCTCAGGACAGGGTACAAAGCATTCCCTGGACAGAGCTACGCCTTAATCATTTTATCTGTCCTGAGGCAGCAAGCGGGCGAAGCCTCAGAAGTGGGAAGTCTCAGAACCTTGGCCAGCAGCTGTTTGCGTTGGGAACTCGGCTGGCCAGCGAGGCAGGCTGCTGGGGCGGCACGTGGCCAGGAGCAGGGACAGGTGTGGGCCATGGTGAGTGTCAGGCAGTGGCCGGGTAGGACAGGTGGCTGGTGCGGAAGGAAGCCGAGGGCCAGCCGGCAGGGCCTGGGGAGGGGGCTGGGAACCAGGGGCTGGAGCCAGGTCCTCTCCACCCTCGGGCACCACAGGGCATCTTAGCCCCAAGACTCAAGACCTGAACCCACGCCTGCCTCTTCGGGAAGCAACATCCCCCGGCACCGGTTGTGGCGGCGACCCAGTGGGGTGACGCACAGACCTCCGCCATGTACTCGACTAAGCCAAGGTCTTCGACGGTTTTGAAGAGGACTCGAGCCTGGCAGAGAACACAACTTAAAATCATTCCCCTCGATGAAAACTGAACACAAACTTGAACAAGACTCGGTGTTTCCACCGTTTCCTGAAGTTCTCCTGGGGTCCCCAGAAGCCGAGGGGACCCGCTCTCCGCCTTTACGCCTGCGTACATTTCACCAGCTCCCCCTCTGTCCCTGGTCCCCACCGGCCGCTGGGTGGTCCCGGAGGGGGGCCGTGCACCGCCCTCCCCACTGCAGGTCTGCAGCGACAGTGACAGGCGCAGTCTCCTGTCCCGCCTCCCAACGGGCGGGGCCTGTCTGCCGCAGGTGGCAGGTGGTGCGCATCTCGGCAGGTGGCGCGCATCTGGGCAGGTGGCCCGCATCTCGGCATCCTGCGCGGAAGAACCTGGGGTCCGGGGGCGGTGGTCGGGGGCGGGCCACCTCACTGCAGGAGGATAGAGGGAAGCGGACGCTATCCAGCGGGAGGCGAGACGTTGGTCTCCATTTCTGATTTTTTTAATCAATATAATATTCGTAGAATAATGTGTTTCCTCATTAACATGTCCTCGTCTGAGCGGGTGCAAGTGCTCAGTGAGTGAGTGTGGCCAACCGTAGAGCTCGGATAAACGAACCCGTTGTTCAGACACTACCGAGCTGCTTTCCCGTCAGCTGACACCGCCAGCTGCTGAGGGGACCGTTCCCACCACCCTGAAAGTAGTTAACACACAAACGATGGTTTTCAACACACAAGTGAGCGGTTTCAAAGAAAGGTGACCGCTGCATTTCTGTTAGGTCTGTAGTCTACCTAACAGAAACACACCAATGTCACTTTCCTGGTGTCCGACACTGCACTGCGGCCATCCGTGCTGTCACCACTGGGGGAAGCCAGGTGAGGAGCACACAGGATTTGGTCCTATGTCCCCGTGAGACTATAATCAGTTTAGAATAAAAGGTTAAAATACATTTGCGTTCCTTGCCATAAGGAGTGTGGCCGAATACCAGGCTTTGAATTCGTTTTGTTCTCTGTATTGCGGAAAATTGGGGAAGGGGGACAGGGTGACTGTCCTGCCACGCTCCAGAAGAGCCGCGCACTCGTCCTGATGCTCTGCCCCCAAGGAAGGAACTATAGGCCGCGTTTTTCACAACCGTGGGCTAACAGAGGTGACGAAGCTACGTGGTCCCTGAAGAGGGGGCTGGAGTCTCGGGCTTAGAGCTGGGGAGAGGGAAGCAGCCAGATTGGAGAGAGAAGTGGGCAGAAGGGGGCAGGTCTTCTAGGAGCGAAGCCACCGGGTCCTGCCTCACACCATCACTGAGCCCGGGACTCCTGGCGGACGCAGGGAGCCCCAGGCACTTTGCACTCAAAGTCGCAACAGGCAGCAGCAAAGCTACCCCACCATGTGGCCGAGGTAGACAAAGAACCAGAGTCCTCTCCCCCCTTCCAGGCACCGCTGGAGACTCTGGATGCCTCCAGCTCCCTAGGGAAGAAGGGGTCTCTGAAACGCTTCACCCAGATGGACCTTCCTGCCAACCTTGAGACAGGCAGGGGCACGAAGCAGATACGGTGACATCCAGAGAAATGGAGGAAGCTGACACTCCTCGCACACAAATCTCAGAAGCCAAATCCAGGCCCAGTCACCGGTGTCCTTCGTGTCCCTGTGGAGCGCTGGATGATGGGGAACCCCTGTTTAAATACCGCGGGCTGGCAGGAGAAACCCCTGAGAATCTGGGAAACCTCCTTGGGATGGTTTGCAACAGAGCCGGAGTTTTTACCTAAAAGACTCGGATTCGTCTGGGTTGTAACGCCCAGAACCTACACGGCTGTGGCCAGTACTTGGAAGATGAATGTTAAATAAGGTACAACACAATGATCTAACTGGCCTGTTTATTACAAATAAGCCTGTGTACACCCAGGTCACTGCGGGTAAAGCTGTGATGACAAACAGCAGAGATGGCCTGCCCAGCTGAACGTCTCCGAACCAACCCCAGGCCATAAACACACACAGTAAGCACAGAATGTAACTCTTCAATAACAGATAGTTTTGTCTCCTTTTTAAATGTCAATGAATTTTCCTATGTATTCAATCTCAAAGCTAATCACGTTATCATGTCATTTTGATGCTATTTACTGAGAAATCACGAGGTTTTTTCCTTATTTAACTGAATTAAAGTCAGTCGAAGAGCACGTATCAGTTATCACATGGGGGAAAGTCAGAATCTGTCTTATTGTAGAATAAATATTAAAGAGTTGAAAAGACGGTTCAATAATATAATAATGTGAATAACATCTTCACCTAAAATAAAAATCTCTTCCTGAGTCGTTTCTTTCATCACAGTCCACATCAAATAACAAAAATGATTTTTTAAGTTCCTATCAGAATTCGGGAGATGATAACTGACTTTAGAGAAGGCTCACAATCTTAAATAATAATAACAAAAAGAAGCCCCAGTCTTGTCACTTCATTAAACTGGCCCCAGGGGCCACAAGGCTGAGAGGCGGAGGCACACCCTGCCCCTGCTAGAGAAGGCAGGGTCTGACTGTCAAAAGCCACCTCAGCTCACGGGACCAAGGGATTGGCTGTAATGTTTCTTATCTTGGTCTTTGTCTTAAAAGAAGTGAAATGAATCTCCGCATATAAATCAATAATCCTAGAAAGGAGCATTAGGCCACTTATGCCAAGTTCAAGTGATAAAAACACAGATCTTTAAATTACAACATAATGAAACTATCATTATATTTCATTTAAAACATATTCTTTCTGAATTATACAGGCTGCCCAGAAATCCCATTTAACTTCTAGGTCAAGATGAAAGATTTCATCTTTCTTTTAAAAAAAAAATAATAATCATAATTTCACAGAGCCTTAAATTATGAACATTTTGAATCAGCATGCTTCCCATATGAGGAATTTGCTGCCCTCGCCCCTCAAAAATCTAAGTTCCTAAAAAGAATGACCCATCAGTGTCCACTCCCCAGCATTCCACAGCAAGGCTGCCGGTCTTGGACCATTCCTGGTCACATGCCCGGTGCTGGGAACAAGGTCCAACTATATTAAAATCTGTCCACACCCCTCTTGGAATCAAAAAATAGGTAAAAATACAAACCATCAGCGTTCAGTAAACAGTCTTTGCCACAACTAGAGCAACACAGAAGCCCACAGAAATTCTCCCGTGGGGAAGCTCCCCGCACCCCCATGCTGGCAGCCCCACCGCGGCCAGGCGCCCCCTCGCCTGGGTCTCCCCCTGGCCTGGCTCCCGGGCACATGCTGGGGATTCCTGGAAGAAGTAGCCCACCTGGTTCCCCACTGTCCTCGCTTGGTGTTCTAGAACCACAGTCTTCTCCCGCTCCCCACGTTCTCCCCACCCTTTGTCCTGTGGCTCGTGACGTAGAACCCCGTTTAGAACCCCGTCACGGGCCTTGGATCAGCTGGGATCTGCGACTCCCTTATTGGACATCTGACGGATGGCGGTCTCCTTCCCCAGGCCTCCCTTCCATCATCTGCTCCTCTTGGCTTCCCACAAAGACTCGGTGGACGAATGCTGGGGACCCGCCGTCACTCATGGCAACCAACAGGTCCCTGGTTTGGGAAAGAACATAACCCCAACCTAACCCTTTCAACACAACAACAAATTGCTAAAGTCTCGTCTAGCCTGTCCCTCCGACCTGGGTTCAGGTCCTTCCTCTGGTTCCCTTTGAGCCCTCGACATACGTTGACCCCATCAGTTAATCCATTAGATACAAATACCAGCTTCTACCTGGCTGACCTCTCAGCTCCTCATTATCATGCTCGCTCCTGTGTGCCCAGAAGGATCGCCGGCACCTGGTAGGAGCTCCATGAATACTTGATGAACAGAAATGAATCCAATGAAACTGCGGTGAAAAAAGCAAACGCTCACATTCTTTTCTTGGGATTCAGTGAGGTTGCCCGCATCTTCCTCATCCTTTTCTTGTGCCTCATTTTCTCCACTTTCTTCGGTCTTCTCTGTTCCCTGGTCATAAAGGAAACACACACGTTATCACTATCCAGAGAGAAACCCCTGAGGAAACAAGCAAACATCAGACCACACACGTTGTGGTTTTCTTACTTAGATACACAGCACATAAATGGAGCAAATGTAGATGTCCTATTGGTTAGGTCACTTAGCTACTAGAGTGTAGGATTGTCACCCCTTAAAGCTACTGATGGGAGCTATCTGTGTAAGTCAACGGGTCTGACTCATGGGCATGGTAGAGTAATAAACTCCTAAATAAAGAGTTTCAATTCACTCATTTAAGGCTTACGAAGAGAATGCCAAAGGGTCTGGCATTTAGGAAGTTGCTCGGGGGGGCTTTATAACTTTAGAAATGTAAAAAGATAATAAATATATACAGATATACATACATATGTACATGTGTATACATCAATGGATGATGGGTGGATGATAGATACATGCATACATGCATGTATGCATGTCCATGTACATACACAGATGAAAGATGAAGAGATGATGGATGGATAGATGATAGATGATTGATAGATAGATAGACAGGTAGACAGTAAGATAGATAATGGGTAGATGGATAGATGGATGAATGGATAAGTAAATAGACATATTGATAGATGATAGATAGACAGATAGATAGATAGAAAGAAAGAAAGATAGACAGACAGGCAGTAAGATAGATAATGGGTAGATGGATAGATGGATGAACAGATAAATAAGTAGACATGTTGACAGACAGACGATAAGGCGGACTCACAACATAGACACAGAAAGCTCAGCACCACGCTGACGTCTGAGGAAGGCTGCCTGCAGGACGATGCTGCGAGATGCCAGCTCTTACCCCTGTGGTGCTCTGTGCCTCCCCCGCTACATCGCCATTGGGAAGGGATGGGTCATCCTCAGGCGACTTTGTCACCTGTATCACATAAATTGAAAATGTTGGCGAATTTTCTTGAAGATGACAGTTTGCACTTCAACATCGTTTAACTATTCAAGTTATGTTTGTCTTCATCCCTCATTTTATCTTAACAACGCTGTGACCTCAGTCAGTAGGACAGTCACTTCCGCTCACACCATAGAGACAAGAACATAAAGGCAGAAAGCGTCACAACGCTAGTGAGGGGCTCTCCTCTCCGGTCTTCTGTTCTTCCGGCACCCCCTGTTACCCACACAGTAGGCCTCCTGTGTCTGATTCGGGCTCTCGGTTTTCTCTCCCGGTCTCTCGTTCCATGCGCTGTGGTTCACGCTGGAAGGATTCTGCTTCCAGCTTGATGAAGTTTTTTGGACCACAGAATGGGCCAAGGCGGTATCCATTCTGACTTTCATCTTACAGTTTTAAATAGGAAAATCCCAGAATGCCCGTTTCTGCTCCAAATTTGTATCTTTTATAGTCCCCATCAACTCCAGGTCTCCTTCTGCTTCTTCCTTCGATGCTCCTTCATTTGAAGGTGCCAGAATCACCTATTATATCTGGTCCTCCTCCTTCCGGTTACTGGGAAATGCCGCCCTTATTGAATAATGCTGTCATTATTCAAAATATCACACAATGGAAGCCTGCTAATCAGAAAATGAGTGTTCCAAACTTTTAATCCCACCTCATTTTTGGCCAAAAAAAAAAATTTGCATTATCCAGATATATTATCTCTGTCTTAGTCACCAGACTTGGATGTGTCCTCAGAGAGTATCCACCGTCCACTGGAAGACGTCACCATGACTCCAACAAAGGGACTGGAAAGCTTTGAGCAATGTTGGTATTGTTTTGGGATGTCAGAACTCCTGAGGTGGCTCCCACAAGGACACACTCACTGGGATATATGAATTCTGACACTGAATTGTCAAGCCCCAAGAGCGTTTTGTAAATGTGGTGCTCTAACACTGTTATGACTGTACTTCTCTCTGTTGGGTAGGGGGAAATCTCATTCCAGATGCAAATGGATACTTTCCACTGGCATCTTAACAGTATGCCCCTGAATGAAATAATGTATAACAGACACCGATCCTCATGCTTCTTTGCCTGATGGTATAGGTTATCAATCATAACTTCAGTTATTTGCTTTAAATGTTAACCTGATTGTTGCTTTCCTTCATTTCAATTTAGCATGCTCTAGGATGGTAATTTCTGGTTGGGAATTCCCATCACCTACTCATATAGTTTTATTAATATGTAGACGCCTAAGATCCAGTTCATATCTATTGAATCCCCATACTTGATATTTTTTATATATCCCTACCATACATAAGAATATGCTTGCATTTATGGTACATATACTTACTATATCCACAGTATAGTATGTCCCTGAATAATTGTTACATCAAGATTTTTCCTCTCTTCATCCATTTTTACAAATAAGATATGTTTGTTATCTTTTTTTGAAAATATTTTTAGTGATTGCATTTATAGATATTTTGAATCAAGTATTTTTGGATTGACTTGACTATTTTCTTACATGCCATGGAGACAGCCAAATTTTCTTGTTAGGTGCAACAGTCTAGCTTTAATTCTCACTGAGGCTTTCATACCTGAAAGTTATCGATACTAAACTAACCACAGTCCTTTTAGGTCGTTTGTCACGCACGGATATTTTCCTTAGCCTGTTTTACTTCGATGATTTTCTGAAAGCCAGAATGGTTCACCTTCCACGCAGAAGGACTGCTCAGAGCCCCACTGAAAATGGCCACATGCCACATCCTTCGGGGTACAGGCCTCTCCTGGCAACACTGCAAGGTCTTTAGGACCACCCCAGTGGGCTAAGTCGGGATTTCCAGAACTGCGGTAGAGGAGCAGATGGGTTCACAAGACTACCAACCCCAGACCCTGTGGAGTAAGAATGAGCTACACAGGTCTGAACGAATCAGTGAGGGATGATGGCAGTTTTTGCTTGGAATATTGTCGATGTTATTTTAATCTCTATATTATGGATATATAACGAAGCCTTCTGTCTTTCCTCGTAAGCTTTGTGTGAATCATAGCAGCATAGTAGACCCAGCTTTTGTAAGCTAAAATGAAAAGTTTGTCCAGAATTCAAAACTTCTCATTGAAGTTCTTTGAGACAATATAAGTATTCACCTAGCTTTGGTAGGAGTCTGTGTCCCTTGTTACCAGGATATAACTGGACACTCGTTATGCAACTAAGGCCTTGACTGGAATGTGGTATTGAGAACAATGCTCGTTGGATCAGTTACGACCGGATGCTTGTTAAGAACAAAGGTGGAGTTTATGGGGACAATGGAAACTGATGAAGCCCTCTTGGGAGAACGGACCTGGTGCCTGAACTGACACAGCCTGCTTAAGACAAGTTTTTTCTAAAAGCTGTGATGCTGCCTATGACGCTTAGTATTGTTTTGTGAGCATACACTTCTAAACAATTGTCAGGAGGGTCTATTTTTAGCATTAGCAAGATTCATTGCCTTGCTGACTTCTCCACAATGTTGTTTACTACAAAACGACACTGTGATAAATAATAGCACTTCCATAAATCACCGAGTGGCTGTCTTCCCAAAGGATACGTGAAGAACTTCCCCTGTGTGCACGCTCATAAACACCGACAAACCCAAGCAATGCTGACACCACTGAAGGTTCCACCATGGACTGTGCTAATTAGTGGAGTGTTTGTGTGCGAAGCACCTCAGCTCCTTAGATTTCAAGTTCTTCTTCTAGGAAGAGAAGGATTTTGACCGGACTCTTGGGTCTCTCCAGGCCAGGCTTCCTAAGCCCATGGCCGTCCCTTCCTTCCCCTTAGTTAAGGAGAATGTCATGCATATGACAGTTCCTAAGTACAAAATCATGGAGGGATCTAAAAACTGAGATTCAATATTGTTTACATGGGTAAGATGAAATAGCAGAAGCTGAAATAGATTTACATATATCACTATGGATGTGTCTGAAAACCAAGTTGCTTTTTTAAAAAGCAAGTTGAAGAACATTCCAAAAAATATGATACCAATTTGGCATTAAAAATACAAAACAACATATGGATCGCTTGTGGAGTTAAAGATATAGTTTTATATATAATTTTTTTTAAAAATCAAAAAAAATAAAAATAAGAATAAAATAAAAAATTCCATGATGATGATGGCCCCAGGCCGGGGGAAGGAAGTAACCTCATAGTTTCTGTGTAATGACTGACTCCTCCTCAATTAACAGGTTTAGTCTCTTCAGAATTTAAACCAGAGAGATTCTAACTTCCTGGTCATGAGGCCAGCTGAGGCAGGGAACCAAACCCAGGACAAGGGGGTCTACATGAGAATTCCACATCTTGAAAGGGAAGGCCCTCCTAGCCCCCTTCCCCAGTTGCTCCCAGAACACGGGCAGCCAGATTTAGTGTCCACTTACCACCACCCTCACC
This sequence comes from Macroglossus sobrinus, assembly GCA_004027375.1. Taxonomy (NCBI): domain Eukaryota; kingdom Metazoa; phylum Chordata; class Mammalia; order Chiroptera; family Pteropodidae; genus Macroglossus; species Macroglossus sobrinus. The sequence goes on along the minus strand of PVKZ01005416.1, from coordinate 37 downwards.
AACACCACCACCATCCCCACTATCACCATCACCACCA
>PVKZ01005415.1:0-51945 GCA_004027375.1 Macroglossus sobrinus | reverse complement strand
ATATATTATTTTTTATTTATGGAAATTAATAGTTTTCTTTACCTATTTTAATTTAGTATTAAAATGTATGTTAGTTAAAAAAAATTAACTGAGCAATATGTAAATGGTGAGTGGATGTAGCAAAATGATTCAATGGCATGTTTTCTACTGTTAAAAACAATGAAATAATTATACTCATTAATATAATTTATTTTTAAAAAGATAAATAATGTTGGAAGAAATAAACTATGATCATGAGAACATAATGGGAAGAAAAAATAATTAGAAGATAGCATAAACTCTGTTACATGTATCTGGCATTTGTTTTGGCCATTAGATATTTTAATAGCTTTTCTATTACATGTATGAGTTTATTTGGAGAAAGTAACCTCTTCCATTACAAAGGTTAATTATTTCCTATATTTACATTTCCACACTCCCTTGCAAATAGAATGAAGGCTTTACCAATCAAATGTCCCCTGGATGTATAAAATTGAGAATCAAACACAAAAAAATACAGGGACATGAGGATTCATCTCTGACAGTAATGAAGACTGCTGCAATGTTCAGTGAGATCCACTGCACAAGAAATATAGATGATCAAAAAGCAGTATTTACTGATGGTCTCATAGTAATTAATCTCTGGCATGAGTATGGATGTTCCTACCTCTATAGCACCCAAGCCTCAATAAAATTAGCTATTCAATACAATTTCAATAAATTATTTACTGTTTAAACCAACTACAGTAGTTTCCATTGCTTGCACTTAAAAATTCAAACTAACAACAACATACAGAAGGGAAAGAGGTGTACATTCATTACCACATTGCATATTTCATTCCTTGGCACAGAGTAAGTATTCAATAAATATTAAATGAATGACTAAAAAATGGAAAGTAAATAATATACTTTTCCTCTCTTGCAAACTAGACCAAAAAAATCCCCACATTGATTTTTTTTGCTTTTATTTTATTTTCTTCATTTTTTTTAAACTTAGATTCAAAAAGATTAACTTTTTTACAGCAGCAGTAAAGTGATCTACTCTGAAAAGCTTCAGTAGTGGTAATAATTGACAGTATAATTTTGACATGAATTTCAACTACTTAAAAATATAAATATGGCAGAAATCTTCATGGCAATTGAAAGCATTAAACAACAATTTGCAATAAATATAAAAACAGTTGTAAAAATCAGTAAACAAAATTATAGTTTAATATGAAAATTAAAGTTTAATAAAAACAATACTTAAACTAGTTCTCTACTCTGGGAGTGTAGAGAACTTTCCAATTTTTCTTTGTAGAAAGATTAATTTTATCACACAATGAGATTTTCAGTGTACTGTGCTGGAAGGAAATAAGAAATTTGAGTGATATATTAAAAATGTGGGTAAGTGTGAAATATTGTAACTTTGTACAAGAACAGAAACTGAAAAATGAAACAGATACTCCTAATATCTAACATAAGTCCATATAGAGACTGTTAGTATTTGAGAGATGTAAATAGTTCACTCACAATAAACATGCTAATATCAGAAAATATTTACCTAAAGCTTCCAAATCACAGAGAATCATTAAAAGTTTTCTCATTATGTTGTAGTCCATTTAAGGGCCAGAGCATTGTTGATATCTTCTTTGTTCTTGATATTTAAAACCATTTTCAAAACTTATCTTTATCTTTTTTTAAAAAAAAATCCAACTACATTGACAAGGAACCACCAGCCTTTACCAATGACAACTTATTCTTCCAGGTATCAACAGGTCTCCTACTTACTACCCCTCCTTTATTCATGGCTTTGACCAGTGACTCATTCTCTCTTCCACTGTTATTTTCACAATCATAATGAGTTGAATCTACCCAGACTCCTCTCACTTCATTGACATTTTTATTCCTAACAGATATATAATTCTCAACTACAATGCCACCAGCCACTATCTTCATATCTTAATATCTTAATTATAATTTTGATTTTGCTCCTTATAATCTCTCTCTCTCTCTCTCTCTCTCTCTCTCTCTCTCTCTCTCTCTCTCTCTGTCATTGTCATCATATACACCTGGAAAACCATATCCTGGTTAAATTTCACTTCTTGACTGCTCCATGCCTACACCACTGTATTGTGATAAAATGCCACAACCATAGTAGGAATCATGGACATTTGATCCACTTCTTTACATAGCTTACTTATGACTTTAGAAAATGCTCAAGCCAAATATTATATATACCACTTCCATTTTATAATGGAGTACAGTGCATCACCAGCTTTATGTCTTCTTGTATTAGACCACAGCCTGTTTATGATGGGTGGCTCACATCTTATGGTAACTTGGTATTCTATGTTTAAGCATTCAGTTTCTATCAAGGCCCAGTAGTAGACTCAGAGCTGTTTCTCAAAGAGAGAGTAAAAATCTGTGAGGATAGAAAGACATTGATCTAAAATCCTGAAGGTCTGAGCTATGAGTCACCTATAGGGACTTGTCAAAAGCTCCAAACAGCATCTCTATCTCCACTGACACTTTAAGAACCATTGGATATGCTGGATCATGTGATTCTCATGACAGAGACTTGCTCTGCAGTCTTGAGCTATTGCAGAATCTTCTCTTGTTCTGGGCCTAACTCAACATTAGAAGCTTGGGGTTCACTGGATAAATGGACCCAAGTAGCATGAAAAAATGAGAAATATGTTGCTTTCAAAATTCAAAAGTGCAGTGAGTTGTTTTGTTTTGTTTTGTTTGTTTCAGTGTTAGGAGGGGACAGGTGCAATAACTTAGCCTTCACCTTAGGAGATATATACAACATGCCCCATACCATTGGACCACTAGAAATTTCACTGATGTAGAGGGTCCTGAACTTTTTGAGTTTTATTTTCCATCTCTGACATGTCTGCAGCAGTTGCTACTTCCTATTGACTAGGTCCTATCAACAAAATATCATCAACGTAATAAACTACTGTGACATTAAGGCTGGAGGGTTGATATACCCCTAAATTAGCTTAAGAAGGTGTATTACTGGTCTTAGTAGCTGAAAACAACTGCCTTTGGTAGTCTTTAGTAAAAGGTGTAAAGAGAAAAAAAAGGATTTGCCAAATTAGTAGCTGTATGCCATAAGATGCGTTAATTTCCTAAGGCACCAAAACCACATTGGATACACCACCTGACTATGTTTACCATAATCTACTCAAACATCTATTTGTTTTCTGCACAGGCCAACTAGACGGCTTAAATGGAAATATATTGAGAATTACCATCCTTGCATCCATCAGTTATGATAATGGTACTAATCCCTGCAATCCCTCCAGGATGTCACATTGCTTTTGATTTCTATTTTTTGTAGGTAAAGAAAGTTGAATTAACTTTTAATTGGCTTCCTACCATAATAATTCTGGAAACCTAAGTTATAGAAACAGTGTGGGGATTCTGCCAGTTACTTATATGTCTACTGCAAATGTGCATTCTGGAATTAGAGAAATAATCACAGGATGAGTTTGGGAACCAACTGGGCTCAGTGTGAAACTGACCTGAGCTAAAACTCCTTGATCAACTGATCCACATAAGCCCCTGCTTTGACTGGTGGACCATCATGTTCGGGGTCTCCAGGAATTAATATGTCTTTGCTGAAATGTAGAGAAATTAGTTATTTTTAGTTTATTTAGCTTTATTGAATATAGATAGATAGATAGATAGATAGATAGATAGATAGATAGATAGATATTCCCATTATGAAAGCTCCAGACTCAGATAGGTTCATAAAAATATTTCTTTCAACATTTAAGAAAAAAATAAAACCAATCCTATGTAAATTCTTTTGGAGAGCAGAAATAGAGACCACATTTTCCAGCTCTTTATTAAAGGATATATGTTTGATATGAAAACTTGAACAAAAAATGAATAGTACATATTAATTACTTTCATAAATACAGAGGAGAAAATTTTACCCAAAATATTAGAAAATTAATTTCAACAATGTTTAAAAAGAATAATATATCATGGTCATTTGAGGTTTTAATCCCATTACCCAAGATTGGTTAAATATCTGTAAACCAATTGGTATAGACTGTATAGTGTGAAGAGTCATGTACATACATTCATCTCCCAAACCTAAGCATTCATTAGGCAGCTGCTGGGAATGTTGAGGGCTCAGATCTTAGCAGGTCTTCTATGCAAATTGCATTGGCCTGAAGACAGCCAGTTTATCCTAATCCATTTTCAGAAGTATCCTGAAGCCTGTGTCACTTTTGTTTCACTTCAGGAAAACAGCTCCACAGCTTCCCATGGGATGTCTAAAACCTTTGTTTTCACTGTGTTATAGCTCAATTTCTCCCACTGCCCAATCTCTGCTTTCTTTACTTTTCCACAGGTTTTGACATTCTCTTACAAACTCTCTGTATGGAAAATGTACACCTAAAATATGTATCTTTTGGGATCTGTCCTGTGACATTACATTAACAAATACAAGGAGAAAAATCATATGATATTCTCAACATAGTTTTAACAATTTCAACACACATTCTTTGATATTGTCTCCTAGGAAACAAGAAATAGAGGGGTATGTCTAAAGATTAAGTATATGTAGAGAAAACTAAGGGAAAGTCATACAAAAAGAGATTTTGTTAAAAAGCTTTACCTCTAATAGCTATACATAGTTGCCTACTAATGTAAATTGTATTCCACATTGTACTAAAACAGATTGGCAAACTATTTTTATAAAAGGTTAAGCAGTTAATATTTAGGCTTTGTAGGTCATAGGGTCTGAGATGGGACATCACTTGTAAAATTCTTAATCTTTTATTGGGAAATAAAATAGGACATCTCTTGCAGAGTTAATCTTTTTAGGAAAACTAGTTAAGTTTTCTTCCCTCTTTTCTTTGAAAAAAAGGACTTCTTCCTCAAATCCTGATAATTGCTCTGGAGACTCAGATCCTCTAGCTATTGATAAGTGTCATCAGCCCATGGTTAGCAGTAATGGTGTTAATCAGACATAGCCCTTAGAGTCTGAGAGGGGAGGGGACTTTAGGCCAAGTTTTTTTTTTTTTTTTTTTTTACTCTTTAAGAAATATATTAACCATGCCTGTTTTCCTTACTCACTTAATAGGCAAATCAATAATAGAAATAAATAAATATATTATTTAAATAATAAGTTTGTATCTTTTTTTTGTCTAGGGACTGAGGTGGCACTTCAGCAGGAAACCCAAGACCCCACCCTGACTGAGGCAGAAAGGGAAAGAGCTTCATGAAACCCCAACATGCAAGGACAATGACCCTTCTCAGCAGGAAGCTGATAGGAAAGACGAGAACTCCCGTCCCTCAACATCCATACTAATAATAAGGGGGTTAATGGCTCTTAGAAAAGAGTTAGGCAAGAAAGTTAGTTAGAGGGTTTCAGGTCTGCCTGCAAAGACACTGAGATTATACTATCCTAGAAGGTGTTCACTCTAATCTGCTCACAATTAAGTGAGCCAAAAGGCATTTTTTTAACTCACAGAAAGAAACCAGTAGGCAGAGAATTAGGTACAGTTTGAGCCAGTCACTCACACCTGCACAATGAAGACTCCAACAACCTTCAACTCACCTGAGCCTCATTATACAAGCATTGTAATATGATGCATATGCCCAGAAGTTCATTAATATTATAATAGACTGAATTCTGAGAACAAACATGCAGAGAAAGCAAAATAATGAATCACTGAGTCCTGTCTATCTTAGTTGTCAATCAGGGAAGCCCACTTCTCTAAGAAAAGTGGCCACGCAAAGCAAAAAGGGATAAAAACACTGAAGGCTTTGTCACCAGGCCTTTGAGCCATGCTTCTCTTGCTCAGGCCCACTTTCATGTCTGGTTGTGTACTTTCCCTTCTAATAAAACTTTTCTTTTCTACTGTATTATAGTGTCTTGCTAAGTTCTTAGTTTGAGACATCAAGAACCTGGACAATGCGCCGAGAGAGGATCCCTACTCTCCAGTAACAGGTCTTTGTCACAACTATTAATTTGGTCATTGTTACTCAATTTAACCATTGTAGTACAACAGTGAATAAACTGATGGGCATTTCTGTGTTCTAATAAGACTTTGTTTACAAAAACAGATGGTGGGCCATATTTGACCTGTGGTCATTGTCAACCACTATTCTAATGGGCTTATTGAATATAATAAAACAAGAACAAGAATTAAGAGACTAAATATAAAAAAAATAGTAAGCTAATAATTGTTTATTTAAAAAATCCTAAGAAATCTACATATTAAATATTAGAATTATTAAGTATAATTAATAAAATGTAAAAATACCAAAATTGTGTTTCTGTTTTGAGTACTAATAGTATAACTCACATCAAACAAAGCCTCCCACTCTGGACAAAAAAAAATGAAACAAAATAATAACAATTAAAATAAAACTACATTTAGACATTTGAAAGCAATCAAAAGCAAGCAGAAATTAGATACTTGGGAGAAGGAAAAGACACTAGATAATTTTCCCATTTTTATTGAACAATATTCAAATTATGAAAGCTCCAGACTCAGATAAGTTCATCAGTATATTTCTCTCAACACTTAAGAGAAAAGTAAAACCAATTCTATATAAATCCTTTTGGAGAGCAGAAAGAGAGTACGTTTTCCAGCTCTTTAGAAAAGGATATATGTTTGATATGAAAATTTGAATAAAAAAGGAAAGGTATGTACTCATTACTTTCATAAATACAGAGGCAAAAGTTTTACCCAAAGTATTAGAAATTAATTCCAACAATGTGTAAAAAGGATAAGACATCGTGATCATTTGAGGCCTTAATACCATTACATAAGCTCTTTGCATCAATTCAGGAACAGCTAATATTTATATAGAAACCCACAGTCCTCCTGGCTTTAGAAGCAAAAGCTGGGGATAAGGACTACCAGAGCAGCTAGAAAAAGGTAGAGTAAATTTCAGAAAAAAAGAAAGCCACAAAAGGTGAATTCAAAATTCTGTCAATATATCTGACTCCTGAAATACGTATGCTCGAGGCAAGCTCCAGTCAACACAGATAAAGACTGAAAATTGAAGAGATTTTATTTTATTTTATTTTATTTATTTTTAAAAAATTTTTTTTTTGGAGAGACATTAGTTAATAACATTATATAGGTTTCAGTGTACAATTCAACTATATGCCATATGTATGTTGCATTGTGTGTTCATTACCCAAAGTTAAATTTTCTCCCCTCTGCTTTCCCTCTGGTAACCACTAAACTGTTGCAGCTACTGCCTACCAGAGAGAAGATAGTCTTTGTAGTTTGAATTAAGCAAAACTGCTGAAAAACAAATCTTCAGCATTCTCAGACAAATGAAACAAACTGGTCTCTCTCAAAAATATTATTCACACTGACACAATGAGCAGGACGAATCTAAAATTGTAGAAATAGGAAACACAAACATAAGACCTATACTTGAGAGAATAGACAACTAATGAAGACCAACAGTAAAATTGCCCTGATGTGGGGCTTAGTGGTTATGTATTACAAAACAGCTATTTTACCTGTATTCACAATGTAAATTCAATGTGCTCATAATGAATGAATAGAAAATTACAGAAATTGCATACAATAAATTAAAAATCTGTAATTATATATTTAGCTAGTGAACTTAAAGATATGAATTATCTAAAATGAAGGAAAGACACACAAATATAGGAGGGAAATTAACAAAGACTCCATAAGCCGTGGGGTAATATTTAAAGTTTAAAAAATGTGTAACTATAGGCCAAGAAGGACAGGAGTGAGAGATGAGATAGAAAAATATTTAAATAAATAATAGATGAAAATGTCTCAAAGTTTTTAAAACACATAAAATTATAAATTCAAAAAGTTCATCAAAACTCAAGAATGGCAAAAAGAAAGAAAAAAACAATTAGGTACAATATAGTTGAAATGTTTGGGGGAAAAACAATAATGGAAAATTTAAAAATATCCAGAGAAAAATGACAGTACATACAGAGAAATAACATAAATTGCAGCTGACTTCTTGTTATTAGGCTATAAAATGGAGGAATATCATTGTTAGTGTACAAAGGGGAAAAAAATTGTCAATTAAATTCTATGTAAAAAATACATACATCACTTAAGAATGAAGGGAAAGGAAAATTTTGAGATGAACACAAAAATGTTGCGGATAGAGTTATCACACCACAAGAAAAAACTGAAGTTGAACAAACTGAAGGAAAAGATACTAGATAGATAGTTGTGCTTCAGAACATATAAACTGTTCTAAAGATGAAAACTTTAAAATTCATATAACTGTTTAAAACAAAAATTACAAGACTATCGTGGCTTTATAACTTATATTACTTATATAGCATTTATTATGCAAATAGAGGATGTCGGGAGCCGTTCTTATCAAGGCTCTCATACCTGAGATCTAGGCAACTTTGCCTTGGGACAGGGTCTGCCTCGCCCTGTGCTATTTGATAGGATAGACAGCATAAAGTCAGTTGCCCTGACATTCCCTGACATGCCCTGGGCCCCTTGAGCCATTTGCTTAAACTAATCTGACCTTGCAGCCCCCTCCTCTCCCGGGACCCTTCTGCATTTTTAGGTCATATAAGGAAATGGAATGTTCTGCTGTTCGATATCCAAGGCAACCGTGCTTATGCAAATCCTCCCCTTTATATACTCTACCCCTACCTACAATAAATGAGGCTTGATCAGAACTTGGTCTTGCCTCCATTCTTCGCGTCTCCTGTCCCCCATTCTCTTGCAGATTGTCTCCTTGAATCTCACGTCTGGTTGGAGCTCCCGTTAGTCGTCCCGTGGGAAGGGACAAGAGGATATATAAATAGCATATATAGTAAGGTTTTCAAATTTTACAGTTACCATATTACATATAATACACTGAAAAAGAATTTAAAGATGTATATCTTAATTATTACAATAACCAATATAAAATGTAATGCAATAAGGTTTAGCTAATAAGACAATATACCCTAAAATAACCACTGATAAGATAAAACAAAGAGTTTTAATAAAGAACCTAAAAAAAGACAAAATCTGAATCATAAATTCACCCAAAAAGAAGAAAAAGAAGAGAAATAAATTTATTGTATTTTAATTTCTAAATGTGTGATTGTCAGTCTTTAATATAAATTCAGTGTCTTGTCTCCACCTAATTTTTGAATTTTGTGAATATATAGAATATAATCTTAATTATTTTTATTATCCCTGTCTGGTACTTCAGATACCTGTGTCAGTTCTGGTTTGGTTTTCATAGACTTTTTGGACCAATCTTCTCATTTGGAATCATATTTTCTTGCTTCTTTATATGCCTAAAAATGTTTATAGACCCAATATTGTGATATAACTTTGTTTAGGACTGGATATTTTTGTATTCTTATAAGTATTATTAAGTTGTTTTTTTGCAGGGAACTCAGTTATGTTACCTGTAAATTGTTTTATCCTTTTGGATTTTGCTTTTAAAAATTGTTAGGTAGGAAATGAGCAATATTCAGTCCAGAGTTAATTATTCTCCACTGCTGAGGCAAGACTATGAAGTCTGGCTTGGGGGAATAGGCACTCTTTATGGACCTCTGAGAGTGACAGACATGGCTAACTCTAACCTTTTGGGGATTTCTTTCTTCAGTCTCTTTCATTTTCTGGCACAGCTAAACTGATAACTACTCGGCTGAAAATGTGCAGGGGATCTTCAACAGATCTTGACAGTTCTCTCTGTGCAGCTGTTTCCTCTCTGAAACTCCTATACACCCCAACCACTTTGTTCTCTTCAAACTCTCAGGGAGGCTGCTGGGCTTCATTCATATTTCCTGACCCTGCACTAATTATTCTTTTCTTTCTTTTTCTTTCTTTCTTTCTTTTTCTTTCTTTCTTTCTTTCTTTCTTTCTTTCTTTCTTTCTTTCTTTCTTTCTTTCTTTCTTTCTTTCTTTCTTTCTTTCTTTCTTTCTTTCTTTCTTTCTTTCTTTCTTTCTTTCTCTCTCTCTCTCTCTCTCTCTCTCTCTCTCTCTCTCTCTCTCTCTCCTTCCTTCCTTCCTTCCTTCCTTCCTTCCTTCCTTCCTTCCTTCCTTCCTTCCTTCCTTCTTTCCTTCTTCCTTCCTTCCTTCTTTCCTTCTTCCTTCCTTCTTTTTTTCCTCTCTCCTTTCTTTTTTTCTTTCTATTCTCTTCTCTCCTCTCCTTTTTTTTCTTTTCTCTTCTCTTCTCTTCTCTTCTCTTCTCTTCTCTTCTCTTCTCTTCTCTTCTTTTCTCTTCTTTTCTTTTCTTTTCTTATCTTTTCTTTTCTTTTCTTTTCAAGGTCCAATGTCCTACAAACTATTATTTTCACTTATTCTGTCTGTTTATGTTAGCTGTTTAAATTGGGAAGATAAATTCAGTCCCCATTATTTTATCTTGATTGCAAGGGGACATCTCTGAGTTATTTTTCTCAGACTACTTATAGTCTTCTAACATAAAATTTATTTATATAAGTATTACATTTATTATGATAACTATGTTTTTCTTTACTATTGTGTAAGCTTTTTTTTGTGTGTTAATGTATCTAGTGACCAGAATAGTACCTGACAAATATCAAAAGTAAGTAAGTACTTTTAGTCTACATAGTTCACTCTCACTAATAATGGCAGTCTTTGATCCCCATTAAGCCCCTCTCCTACCACCACTTCCTATTTTTCAGCTCTTTGACTCATTTTCTTACTCTGCTTTTTCAGCTTTATAGTAACTACCCATCCTGTAGGGCTACCTTCTTTTCATTTTCTGTTGCTCCCACTCATGTCCTTCCTTTCTATTTTATTCAGATACACATTCCTACATTATAATCATCGTCTTTCAATACCCCCAGTCCTAATCTTTCAACATCTCCTGTTCTAGTCTTTCTAATTGCATTTGGACAGACAGAACTTCAATGGTAGTAAACCTAAATATCCATCCATTTTATTTCTGCACTCAAATAGCTCAATTTTGCTAAAGAAAATGATTTGACTGATCTCACACTAACGAAGTGGCCACATATCTTAAATGGAGTCTACATACTCAGGATACCTTTCTGTACTTCTAATACATTTTCTATCCCTAACTAATGTAAATATTACACTATGCTCTTCTCTCCTAAAGATGCTATCCCTATCCTTACCTAATAACTTCTCCCTAAATGTTTATGTTAAAAATTAGGTTAAATAAGAAGAGAAATTTCTCTCTCTAGGACAACCAACCTATCTGCATAGCTATATCCAAATATTTTGCTCTTATTAGTACAATGGAAAAAAGTGCCTTTGCTCCTATGAAGGCATCCCTACCATTTGTAGTTTGGATGCTATCTGTTCTTACTTATTGAAGAAACTTCATCTTGCATTTATTCTGTCTACCCTGATTTTACTGATTTTAGGACAAAGCACCATAAACAGAATAAACCCAATACAAAAGCATAACATTATTTAAAGATTTTAATGCATGCTATAAAAATATTTTCTCCTAAGTTATAATAATTGCATTTCTATCAACACATGATAATATTACTTTACTCATTAAAAAAAAATCTTAATTTTTTTTAAATTTACTATGTGAGTATATATTGATAAAATCTTTCAGGAGAAAAATTGAGCAACACATATGGAAAGCCTAAAATATGATCAATGTATTTTGAATCCACGATTCCATAAATGTGTTCTAAGAAAATTTTCAAAAATGTACAATTTGTTTCTATGTAAGAAGTTCCAACCCTTCAATGTTCAGTTGAGCATCCAGTCTTATAAGAAACTTCTCTGTGCCTGTTGTCAACTTAGGTGCTATTAGAGTCATCCACTATGCTGACACAGCATTGGAAGCACATATGCAATAGCACTTACTATATTGTAACTGTTTTATAAGTGTTAGTTTATATTTGTTAAGTACTTATAGCATGCTTGATAGTATTCTAAGTACCTTTTTACCCAGTTTCTGGTTTATTCATTCAAATAAACTTATGGGATGGGAATGACTTTCCATATTTTATCATTATTTCAATTGTTACTTAAGACAAACAGCTCAAAGTTTATCCATGTAAGAAGTAAGGTAGCCAGGATTCAAACACAGGTAAATTGAGTTAAATCATTTTATTGGTAAGTAATGTATATATATTGTTATGATACTGATATTAAAATTATATTAGAATCTTTTAAATACTTAGGCATAAATTAGAAATATCTTCAAAAATTAATAAACTTCAAAATTCCAGTATTCATTTCACATCAATACTTTTGTATACTTACCTAGTCTGATAAAATATTTTTAAAACCTTTCTTGGGATTATAAATCTCTAGCTACATTGGTATCTGTGCTTTCAATTGGAATAAGCAGAGACTCATTGAAGTGAAAGCAGAGACACTGCATGAAAATAACTGACTTCAAATGTGATTAGATAAAAAATAAACTTTAGTTAGATAGTCTAGTCAAAAGTGAATGAGTTATTACATGGGAGAAGTTATTTGCAAATGTGTGTGAAGATAGCTTATATATCTTAATGATGAAAGACTCAAGTAAGTATATTTTTCATTGTTTCAGACCTAAATAATTAGATCAGGGAAGGTTGCATGAGCCAATTTTTCAATAAATGTTGAATTTTAAATTATGAAAATAGAAAATGGGGGGAAAATTCTGTGCTTTTATAAAAAATCAGGAGCACTTTGACAGCGAACAAGATTATCTGAACAACTGAATATTTATGGAGAAATTATCTACTTAGTATAGAAAGGTTTAAAATATTAATAAGTCATTCAGATCAGAGAACTCTAAAGAAGGTTAAAAATGTAAATAAAAAACATACATATGTAAACCATTATTTTTAAGAAGACTATTTCAGTAAGTTAACTAGTAGAAATTAAATATTTTACTTGAAACTCAGATTCTAAGAGTATCAGGATATAGCTAAACAAGAAATGAGAAGTATTTGTCTTCATATAATGTTTAAAGATTGTCACTGCAGAGACAGTGTGTTGAGCCTTGGGCCATGGTTTTGAGAAGAAAGATATGAGTTTATTTACTGTGTGTGCACTAATGTCTAGAGTAAACTACTTTTCCAAGCTAAGAATAAACAATAAATCTCTTAGTTTCTTACTTGTTAATATTTTGCAAGGCCCTCAACACATGTCCATTAAATGATAAACTTTTCTTTTTGCATTCACATGCAGAAATCTAGTAAGTATTCATTTTTTGGCAGGTGAATAATAGTTTAGATCCTGAGCTCTCGGCAAAAGAAGAAAAAGAATCAAGAATGTCTTACTTTGATTGTCACCAAGTAAATATAACTCTAATATAAGAGGGCAGTTTTTGCTTTGTCTTAACTTGAAAGAATTTCTTGGGCACAAATGACAATAATGGAATCATTTTTTCTAAGCAATCCCAGCTTTAACTATGGTTCCCAAGGATCAAGGATATCTAATTCTACAGTAAGAGGCAACAGTGGATTATTGGCCCAAGAGTGTGTGGGTCTCATGAGGCTAGAGCTCAAACAAGGAGTGTCACTGCAAACTTCCCAGAATGTTAAATAAAAACAATAAAAATTTATAGCATTGGGTATTTACTTATATGCTCATATTCCTTTAGTTATTAGGAAAAATTTCTCCTGACCATATATCTGGAACTTAAGTGTTAGAGAGTTAGAAATCAGAAAGAAATGATAGCAAAAAGAAAAAAAAAAGTTCCGGTAAAGATGGCAGGGTAGGTAAATGCTGTGCATGACCATATTACAATTTTAACTAAATTATGAAATAATCAACCTGGAGAATAATCTGAAGAAGAGCTGGACAAAACTCCTATAACAGTGATATAAAGAATAGACCACATCAAGACTGGCAGGAAGAATGGAGATAAAAAATGATCTGTCCCACATATATATGTGGTAAATGAGCATCAAAAGGGATATTTTAACTGCAGAGGCATCCCATGCCTGGAGGAGCAAAGGGCCCTAGCTTCATACAGGGTTCTCCAATGCAATGTTCCAGTGATAGGAAGAGGTGTTCTCACAAAATCTGGGCTGCGAAAATCAGCAGGCATTCTGGCCAACCTAGTGAGACAGAAGGCAGATGGAAACCCAGATATCTTCTTAAAGGGCCCCCACACAAACTCACTTGCTCACCGGAACTCACCTTTTGCTCTGGTGGTGAGATAGCAACTAGGGAGGTACCAGAGACATAAAGGAAAGTCTGAGTTGTATGGCTTCAAGGTGAGGGCTGAAGGAACAGCCACCACTGTTGAACTTTCTCCTGCACAGTCTGCAGATGGGTGCCATCTTGCTTGTATTGAGCCCTTCCCCTCACATGGCCAAATCTAAATCTTATTGGCCTGGTGAGACCCACTTAACCCACCCTGGTCCCTGAGACCCCGCCCCATTGAACTTAGAAGTTGCCAACTGGCAATTTCAGGTGGTTACTGAACAACCAGCCCCACCCTCACACGCCCAGCAGGAGTTTCCTTTAGCAGCAATAAATAAGCCTCTGCTCAAGTACCTCAGGAGACACGTTCAGTGGTGGGCAACCAGCCCTGACCTGAGCTGCAGTGTTTCTTAAACAAATATTGGGGTCTCTAGGCTGGAAGTAGGCAGTGGCTGGCCTCAATGAGTTGAGATTTTTTCAACTAATCTGAATCTGCAATAACCTGGGGAACACCACTTTCCCCACCCTAGTGACTCCCTGAGATCCTGCCTCATCCAACACTGGTTTCCTGGAGACTCATTCAACTGCTGAGCCTTACAGGCAACCAGAGGCAATCTCAGGCGTGATGGTGCCCCGGGCCTTTTACTGAGCTGCTGCAGGACTCATACTGATGGCAGTTGGGCTTGGTTCACCGTGTGGGCTATCCCACATACTAAACCCCCAGATCCAGCTCAGGCAGTGACCAAACACGATAACTTAGTAGTTGCAGCCAGGTAGCCCCAGTCTGGTTACAGGCAGCAGCACACCTTAGCCTGCATGGAAACCCCTCCTAGGGGCTACAGAATCAACACACTCAGAAGCTGGCATTAGATCCAAACAGAACACCACTTGATTAGCCTTATAAGTGGCACATCCAAAGAGTGGTCTCAATAGATCCATGAACCGATTGTGGCAAACCATGGTGTCAGCCACCACATAGCAGCTTGGCTAATCCTCACAGCCAGTCAACCTCAGAGTCAACCTCACTCACTGACATGCCAACAACAATCAAGGCTGAACTACAATATGAGGGCACACACAATCACACAAGGGTCATATTTTTACACCATATACAATAATAAACTCTAAATGGGTTAAAGACTTAAATGTAAGACTTGCAACCATAAAACTCCTAGAAGGAAACATAGGCAGCAAATTCTAACATTGCTCTTAGTAATATTTTTTTTCTGATACATCTCCTCTAGCAAAAGAAACAAAATAAAAAATAAACTATATCAAACTAAAAAGTTTTTGCATGGCAAAGGAAACCATCAACAAAACAAAAAGACAACCTACGTAATGAAGAAGATAATTGCCAATGAGATAGCTGATAAGGGGTTTATATCCAAAATTTGTAAAGAACTCATATAAGTTAAACCAAAAAATATTATATATATATATATATATATATATATAATTATATATTAATAATTATAATTAAAATTATATATTATATATATAATAAAAATAAAACCCACAAACAACCAAATTAAAAAACAAGCAAAAGATCTAAATAAAGACATACAGGTGTCCAATAGACATATGAAAAGATGCTCAATGTCCCTCATTATCAGAGAAATGCAAATTAAAACCAAAATAAGATATCACTTTCCACTTGTCAGAATGGCTGACATTAATAAATCAAAAAAAACAAGTGTTGGAGAGAATGTAGAAAAAAGAGAATTCTCACACACCATTAGTGGATTACAAATTGGTACAGCCACTACAAAAAATAGTTTAGGAATTCCTCAAAAAATTAAAAATAAAAAGTGCTTATTACCCAGCAATTACACTTCTGGGTATTTGTTCAAATATAACCAAATGGCCAAGGAATAAAACTGGCTAGGTGGTTGCTATTTCAAACAAGGAAATATATGTTTTCCACTAAAAAACCCAAGTGGGATGCTGACATTCATGCTTTTGGATTAAATAGGTTTGGAGAAGAGCTTCTATGAAGCAAATGTAGTTAAATTCCAAAAAGAATTAAAATTAAAGAAACACCAAAAAGAGACATATGCACATATAGTCTTTCACAGATTGCCATTTCCTTAGGGAATATCGGTATGTATTAAATATATTGTCATATAAAATAAAAGGAAGTGGCTTTCAATTGTTTCCTAAGTGCAATCATTACTACCATTTTGTATGGCCAGTATAGTTTGTGTCAGAGGCAAATGAAAATTAAACTTCCCAGAGGTAACCTAAGCTGTTCTAATCAAGGATGATATTCAAATATCAAGGTCTCATATTATGATGCTAAAAATTAAATACATATTCAACGTACGTGGTACTTTAACTATTTGATTGATTGATTGATTTTTAAATGCACTCAACTTCTTGCAAGTAATGATCTCTGTAGTAATCTGGTTGTATAGTTGTCCAGTATTAGCAAATGTTTTCAGCAGGGAAAACCACTTAGAGATTAATGAATTAGATTTCTCAAATTTATCCATGGCTATTATGTGAGTAAACAGTATTAGTTACAATTTTTATTCTGTCATGAACTATAGAAAATATGTTTTTAAAAAGAGAGAGAATATGTTGGCTTAAGTAACTGGAAAGTCTAGAGGGTATTGTTAATTTTAGTCATGGTTGGATTCAGAAACTCAGTCATGAAAATCAAATTACCTCCTCTCAATCCTTCGGTTCTATTTTCATCTCCATTTGTTTGATCCACAGGAAGGCTTTCCCTTCATGACATCTCTTAGCCATTCCCAGCTTTTACTTTTTTATTTCTATGTTTAAAAAAAGATACATTAGCATAAATTCTGATTGGATCATCTAATCTTTCCTGTATCAATCACTGTAGTTACAGAAAATGAAATGATGATTTGACAAGTCAAAGTTATTTCTATGTGAAATACCAAACTTATAAAAAAATTTTCTCAGCATTCCATTTCTCAGCATGAAAACTCTTAGCTGGTTGTTTGCAAAAAGCCAGTGAATGAAGCAGAAGAGAAATGTAAGCTTTGAAACTCCATTACCTCCTTATGGAAGCCACCAAGTCAAAAATTTAATATTTTTCAATTCTTGGAACCTGAGGTTTTCAGATTTTATTTTCTGGTACTGGTATATCTTATTGCAATTTAGACAAGACAGAACAGCTCACAGATAGAATCAGCATAGTCTGAGATTGAGGAAATAAAAATAGGGTGTTGTTATCAAATGAAGGTAGAAAAAGGTG
Organism: Macroglossus sobrinus; assembly: GCA_004027375.1. Taxonomy (NCBI): domain Eukaryota; kingdom Metazoa; phylum Chordata; class Mammalia; order Chiroptera; family Pteropodidae; genus Macroglossus; species Macroglossus sobrinus. The sequence continues at coordinate 34,662 of PVKZ01005415.1, read as the reverse complement.
GTGTACAGGTAAATAGCAAATGAACCCTTCTCAAACCAGTCCTGCAAAACATCTTGCATTTTTAGAGTCTCAAGTCATATTTCATTTGACAAGCATGAATGTTTTTAGTGAGTTGTTTTATTTTGTTTTATTTTTATTAAGTTTATTGGGGTAACATTAGTTATTACAATTATATAATTTTCAGGTGTACATTATTATTTGACATCTGTATATTCTAGTGTGTGCTTACCACCCAAAATCCAGTTTCCTTCAGCTACCATATATTTGATTCCCTTTACTCTCTTCACCCTCTGTGAGTTGTTTTATATTTAGTGAAATAATGAATACAACGAACAAAGAGCTATACAATTTATTTTATATTTTAAGTGCAAAAATCCTGTTTCTAATTCTACCTCAATTAATCCACTCATGTACCCATGCTGAAATCACCTGTTCCAACAAATGTTTATTGTTAATAATGGAATATAAAAAAAATCAGAAATGTAGGCTAAGTCCTATCATCATTTGAAATGGGCTTGCCATTTCCTGTTTTACTTTATGATAGTTGACACTTTGTTAATTATACTTATGAAGTAATATGATTGAATATGTAGATACTGAATGAACACCAATAAACAAGATTTACTTGCTTCAAGTAATGGCCTACTTTTAGTTGTCTTCTAAAAAAAGCTACTTATGCCAAGAAATATAAGTTGGTATTAAAATGAGTCCATTGTGAATGGTGAGTATATGAGGAGAATAGTGAGAATGTGAATAGATAAGGAAAAAAAATATAAACGAGTGAAGCTTTTTTAAAGTTTGCCTATTTACATAACTGCATTGTGAAGTGATTGCATTATCACTTAGGAGTATAGTGACAACCAAGCCACAAGAGCATGGTTCTCTCTTAAACAGCATTTATTTTTATTATTCATACTTTTCTTACTATTACTTTGCACTGACATCTCAGTTCTTTTTAATGGATTTAGGATCCTTCTGTGTATTTGATAAATCAATAGAAGTACTTTACAGGGAAAACACTTTACACTCTTACCATTTTGAAAGATGACACATTATTCCTTGAGCAATACATTTACCTTTTTTGTTGTTGTTGTTGATTGTTGCATTTGGTTAAGAACTAAAATGCCACTTTAATGAAGAAAGCTTTCTGTCTAAAATATGTAAGTTTTGACATTTCTTTTTTCTAAGTTCAGTAAATCAAAGTTGTTTTTATGTGAAATACCAAACTTATAATAAATTTTTCTCAGCATTCCATTTCTCAGCGTGAAAACTCTTAGCTGGTTGTTTGCAAAAAGCCAGTGAATGGAGCAGAAGAGAAATGCAAGCCTTGAAATTCCATTATCTCCTTATGGAAACCACCAAGTCAAAAGTTCAATATTTTTCAGTTCTAGGAACACAAGGTTTTTCAGATTTTTTTTTTCTGGTGCTGGTATATCTTACTGCAATTCAGACAGGACAGACCAGCCCACAAAAAAAAAGTCATAGAATGAATTATGTACTTGCTACCAAGGTGGATTCAGAGATGCAGAGTAAAAAAATAAATAATAATAAGGGAAGGAAGGAAAGAAGAAAAAAAATGCTTTATTTACTAATAAGGAAGAAGAAAACTAATACAGGGTCTTTCATAAAAATACCATTGTACTTTGGCATAGATATGGTATTCTAATTTTCAAAATTTAATTGAAAATGTGAGTTTTAATTTTCCAGTGACAATAAATGGCAAGACTTTTATAACGTACATGTGGAACAGTTTTTCAAAATATATTAGGATAATTTTATCATTAACACCAAGAGTATGTATGCAGCAATTTCTTTTTTCATTTTCAAATCTGAAACGATGCTAATGAATTGGTTTTGTTCACAGCACTTTTGTTGAACTGTGTCTTTTCCAATACCACTTCTCCAAATCTTCAACACCAGTGTGCTGTCCCACTTTTCAATTCAATTTTGACACAATCTGTCTGTAGTTAGGATCGGATACTTCAAGTTAAGGGATAACTTCCATAAGACTGTCCCCACTTAAGATGCTAGTCACCAGTCCCAGTTGTCACCTACACTTCTGACCTACCAGCTAAATTCAGAAGGTTCTCACAACCTCCTCCTCAGGTTTGATGATTCGATAGAATGACTCACAGAACTCAGAAATTTGCATTATTTGCCATTACAAATTTATTACAAAAATACAACTCTGGAACAGCCAAATGAAAGAGATGCATATATACCACACGAGAAAAGGAAGTGGAGATTCCATGCCCTCTCTAGGTACACCATACCTCAATGTGTTTGTCATCTTGATGCCCTCCAAACTCCTGTTGTTTAGGGTTTTTTATAAAGTTTTCATTAAGGAGGCATGATCGATTAAATCACTGACCATTTGTGATTCACTCAATCTCCAGCCACTCTCTTCTCGGAGGGTATGGGGTGGGGCTGAACATTCCAAATTTCTAATCATACTTTATTCTTTCTGGTGACCAACAGCCATTTTGAAGCTATCTAGGTGACTGTAATCACCAGTCCTTCATTAGTATACAAAATACACTCATCTCTGTGGAGGCGCCAAGCATTTTATGAGCTGTGTGCCAGAAACCTGGGAGGAAGACCAAATCTTTAGTTCTTATTATACCATAATGCTTGAGGGCAGTGTTGTTGAATTAGAATCAGAAAGATATCTCCTTAAATGTAATTAAAGGATATGTGTATCTAGGTTTTTATTTCTATTTGTGATCCGTGGGCCACTGGTTTCAACATAACTGTGTGAACAGAGGCTCATGTCCTATGAACTGAATCAGAATTTCCTGATGGAGAGAGAACATGAAAAACTAAATTTTGGGAACCAGTAATCAAACTTTTTAGTTTTAAATGTGTATTTTATTAGTATAATTTTACCAGATAATTGTTTAACATGAAAAACTACTGAGAAGAAAACAAAGAATCAGAAAGCATAGCAAAGCATCGCTTTGCAAGTTATTTTTGTCCTGCTCTAAAGCAATATTGGAAAATATTAATCACATGTGGCAGTGAAACATTGACTACTGGAATCACTATGGAAGCAGCCCCTAAGACTCTGGCTGAGGAGTTCAGGAGAATTCTAGTTTCATCAACTCCTTGAGTACCTTCCTGCTAGTCCTACTTCCAGACCGAGCCATCTTCTCTCTTTTTTCCATTTTGCTCTATGACATTCAGAAGATCACTGTCCTTGGTACCATGCCTGGATATCCTTTTAAAAAGCTCTCTGTTACATGCAAATTTTTTCTCAAACTGTACACAATTTGTAATCCTCCCATATGTTTTATTAACTATTTGTGACTGTGTTCTCACACATATGTTTTTCTATTCTTTTGTCTGTCACATGTTCCTATTTGTTTTCCATTCCTTTGTTATTTAAGCATTGTTTGATTGAAGTCTTGGTGTATCCCAATCTCAGCTGGAAAGTAACACTATAGTATGAGACACTTACAGGAAAGTCATTAACATCACAATGGCGTGTCGCTGGAAATGTCCTCAGTCTTCACTCAATGAGATCCATTCATGTTTTAGAATTGGGAATAACTAATAATTTGCTCTCTTGTATGGTTTTTAAGACAACAGACCCATGGTGAATCCCAACATCAAGCCCAACTCCAAAACCAACTCTAAATCTTTCAAGTTAATCAGATACTAAAGAACCAAAACTCCAAATCACTTCTATATAAAATAAAGTAAAACAGTTATCATTGTAGAGAACTGCAAAATTTCCTAAATAGTAATTAAACGTTTGGTCATGGTATAATTCTGCAAACTGTCAATCCTGCATAAGGGTTTCCAACGGAAAGTCAGAAGGCATTAAATGTCAGAGGAGAAATTCAGTGCTCTTTCCTTGAGAATCTAATTTAACTAAAGGTGAAAAAGTTTTGAATGTGTGCACTTTTAAAAGTTTTTCCACTTGCATGTGCATATGAAAACAGCAGAATCAGTCATTTTCATGCTTTGTATAAAACAGAAGATTTCAAAGGAACTTTGTGTTTTCAGGGCTGCTTCAGGCTGTCTGCCCCAACTTCCCAGGGATATGCATATACATTGTCCCTGCTTTAAGGAGCACTTCAGAGGAAAAGTTGGAGAAGCGGTGACATTTTTTTTTAAAGAATAATAAACTTAGTGCTGAAAGAACTGAGAACAAATTCTAGCTTTGATATTTACTAGCTATGTCACTTAAATTCTTAAAACTTCAATTTCCCCTTCTGTAAAATGGGGGACACTCTATATGCTTTACAGGCAAATGAGAGGATTTAGTAAGTTAGGACATCTGAAAGAACTTAGAAAGCTGTTAAGCACTATTGACATAAAAAAATTTTTTTTAGAGTAAGATTAAAAAACATAAAAACCAAGGCTTATGTTGACAGAATATGCTGTATCAATATTGTATTTGAACATTGATTATTGTATATATCGCTTGGTGGTCCTAGAAATTTTTCATTCTATCTTACTTCCTCATGAGTCTCTCTTTCCCAAATTCCCTTAGAATTTTGAGGTTCAGTTTTGCTTTAGCAACTGGCATTCGTCAGTGTTATGTCATAAGGGACTGATACTCCTGTGCTACTCACAAAGTAGTTTCTTGTTTCCTTTTTTCTAATATCTACTATATTTAGGTATTTAGTGAAATCTTCTTCAATAATTAAAAAAAATTAATGAATAACTAATCTAAAATTATAATATAAACTTTTTTTTAAGTCTACAGTTGCAGGAATCCAGCAGTCTGAATATGAATCTTGCCTCTCCACTTCCTATTTCTGTATTCTTAAACAAATAATTTACCTCAGACTCAAATTGCTTCTCTATAATATGGTAATTATGGGCATGTCAGAGTTCTTTAAATATTTATATGATTATGTATGTAAAATGATATCATATTGTTGGCACATACTAAATATGTAATATATGGTAATTTATATCAATGGTAGTTGTATAAGTAGAAAAGAGAAAACAGCATGACACTTGCTACATGTTTTTGCCTATAAAATCACAGATTTAGTCCTCACCTTCTAGAGCTCATGGCTTTATGATTTATCCTAGGTCAGATTTAATGCCGATCCTTAACCAGAAACTTGCTATGAGTATCTCTTTCCATTACCTCACTCATACTTTGTTTCCATCAGTAGCCCTTCTTCCTTCCTGGATCTATTCATTTAATGGTTCTAGATCTTGATTCTCTCTTATCAGTCCTTTCACTCCTTCCTCCACTTCCACATGATTTAACAATGCATTTCATTTGTTTCTGAGTTGTCTGTAAAAATCTGCCACCAGAAAGTATGATCTAAAATTTATAGTTCGAAGTATCAGATAGTAAGAGCTTTCCCTAAATTCATTTTAATCGAAAGAAAGCCACCTGGAGTTAATCATGTGATAGAATGTCACAAAGCTGATTAAGGATGTATTTGCTTCAGAAAATGCTTTTAGAAAAACAATTGCAGAAGCTGTAGAAGGTAAGGACAGAAGAGATTCTGTTAAAAAATTTTTTTTTACTTTTTCTGTTTTGTAAAATATCTACTTTTGCAAAAACAGTCAGTGAATATTAATTATTACATAACTCAAAAAAAGGATGGTTTTCACCTTACAAAAATTCTAAGAATAGAAACATTCAGTGATGTCAGTGTCTTTCTCAACTGCTGTTTATCTTTTCCCAGGCTTGTCTCCATTCTTCCAGTATTGGAACTGCTCTCCCCAGCTGCTCTTCTCCAAATCGGTAGCTTTTCAAAACCTCTTTCAACTTGCCGTTTTTAAGTCTTTGAAAACTACTGCGCACTGTCCTTAAACTCTTCTGTCTCCTATTTTTTTTTATATAAACACTACTCTTTACACATCTTACTTTTTTTACCCTTCTTGAACAGACTTTTCATTGGAATCCCTTTCTCTCTGGTTCTCTAAATATAATTTTTTTTAACTCCTATAGATTAGCTACTTCACTACTGCTCTAAATCTTATATACCTAACCCAAGTCCTAGATTTACAACCCAAAGATGAATCCTGAGTTTTTATTTTATGCTCTCCTTCTCCCATGAGAGAAAGATGATTTACCATACATTTTCAACAACCACAAGGATATCAAAAGTTAAGTTTTCTGCTGCTAGTTTCTCAAAATGGATACAATTTAAACCTAAACTCATTTTGTATCCAAATAGGTTTCATTTTTTGGAATCCCTCTGTCTACTAATAGGATTTTACCCACACAAGCCAATAATCTCAGAGATCTCTTTGTTTTCTCCTATACTATTTCCAACAAAATCTAGACTTCCAATTTTAATGAGTAGTCTTCAAAAGCCATGCCTCTTCCAAATTGTTCTTCCTGACTCACTATAGCCATTTTCCTAGTTTAGAAAGTCTAAATAACAAAAGTGCTGTCATAACTTGTTTTCCTGGCCCAGTCTTCTCTGCTTTAAACGACTTCACACTTCGCTGATGTATTGCTATTTTAAGTGTTAATGCTAATCATGTGTTCAAAAGTTCAAACCTTCACTACTGTCTACAATGTCTTCAAGTAGCAAGAGTAAAGTCTCTTTGACTCAACCAGTCTTTTCAACACTACTTTCCACTGTGTCTCACTATGTATTTTTTGCCCATCACTACTTGGTATTCCAAATTTAACATCTACCTTTACCTATATTTTTGTTTTTTGCTCTCATATTTCTGTGCTTCAAAACCCATCTTCACATGAATATGCAACACATGATTACTCATTCTTCCTTTGAGCACTCAGAGCTCACTCTCTGTAACTGGTAGTGGCACTTATGTCCTTTTATGCAGAGTTGTGAGGACAGGCTAGATTTTATATACTCCTTATAACTACAAAATGAAAAAAAAACACTAAGTTTTTATCTTCCTTTGGGTTTGGAAATATCTGTAAAGACAACATAAAGCTGACTGAAAGTTAATATTTTTTTCCTAGAGCACTATTAAATCCCCATCTGCAAGAACTTAGAAAAAAATTGACTAGGCATTAATTTATTTGTAATACATTGGATATTTAAAATATCTTCTTATTATATTTTTGGAAAGGCTTTTTCTCTTGATGATAGATTAATTTGTTCATGTTCTCAAGTCAAAATAGAGTCAGTGACAGAATAAAAGCATGATGCTGTATTTTAAGTTTTTTCTTGATTTATTCATATATGCTGCCATTCTATTTTTAATTTAAATGGACAGAAAAGAAGGAATAAGATAAATAAATATTAAAATCTATGTATGTGCATGAAATAGTACCAAGAGTTTTCAAAACCCTTACTCTATAAACTATCACATTAAGCATATGGGTTAAGAGGATTTAGACCTATTTTGCAGAATAAGAAACTCATAATATTAATGGCTTGAACTTGAACTCAAGTAGTCTTACTTGAACTTAAACTCAAGTGGTATAACTCCAAATAAGGCTTATACTCCTCAACTACTCTATTTCTAGTGAGCTACAATTTCCTTCATGCCCTGATTGCCAGAAGCTACTACTTCTTGGGTTGTGTCTGATATTAGATTATCTTTTTTTTACACAGCTAAGATTTTATAGCAATGATTGTCAATAATTTTTTGTGTGGTGGTGACAAAATTGGTTATAGAGATGTGTTTTCTAACTGCGTATGCTCACATGTAAAAAACCAATAACAACAAACAAACAAACAACAAACCTTAAAAGGGCTTATCAGAATCTTAAAAAGACAAGATTACAAAAATTGTTATGGGAATTTCTAAGCTTTTCTACATAACTGATATTTCCCCCTGGTTGAAGAGACAATATAATAAGAATTCTATGATTTCTACATGTAATCAAATAACAGTATACCTGTGGTGGAAAGAGACATTATGGAAAATAAAAAATTTTCTTTTAAAACTCTAGTTTAACAATAATCTAAATGTGTGGTTTACATAGCATTACTTATTCAGAGACTGCATTAAATTTTTTTATTGTACTATGATATTTAGAATATATGCATTCTCATAATCATTTCATATAGATATAGGAAAAAGAGTAAAACAGTATACAGTAGACCCTTGATAAACATAGGTTTGAATGGCACTGGGCCACTTATACGTGGAATTTTTTTAATAAACATACAGTGAGCCCTTGTATCCCTGGGTTTCACATCAGCAGATACAATCAACCACAAATAGAAAACAGTATTTTCTGTCTATGGTTGTGAATCCATCAAGGTGAAGGCCAATATATGCACTGTTCTATAACATTTCATATAAAGGACTTGAGCATCTGAAGATTGGGACATCTGCAGGAGCTCCTGGAACCAATCTTCTGCAGATACTCAGAGATTATAGTTAAATTGTGGGGAATTAAAAGTTATATGCAGATTTTTAACTGCATGGCGGTCAGGGCTTCTAACCTCTATGTTGTTCAAGAGTCAACTATATATAACCATACAAATAGTTATATAAATTTAATTCTGAAGCTTGAAAAAGCTCAGACTTTTTATGACCTTTGAAAGTTTACTTTTATTTATTAATACAATTTTTTATAAAGTAACAGAATTTTATTCACAAAAACTTATGAATGGATGAACCCCAATGTGACTTTGTGAGTTAAACAAAATAACTATTTCAAATAGATGACAATTTCTATGAATAAAAACTTATAGAAAATAAAGCAATTTACTTATTTTGCATTATTTATATACATTACCTAACCCAGATTTATAAGTGAACTCTAAGTATAGAATGCTAATTTTATATAAAATAATGGCTTGAGGATAGGCTTATATCTGTCTACTTCTGATAACCATATTTTAATAAAAACAATAGCGATACTTCATAGCAGTCCAAATCCTACATGCAATAACCCTAAATTGTATGAAGGGATTTCTTAATCTACTTTTAAAGAAAATAATTTTTGCTAATTCTTGTAGATAATGGTTTTAGTCATATACTAAGAATATGTTTTGAATGATGACACAGGTGATTTCAAAATTTCTTTTTTTCAGTTTTTTTTGAGATTTAATTGACAAATAAAATTGAAAGATATTTAAAGTATAGAACACATTAATTTGATATACATATACATTATGAAAAGATACCCACCACTAAGTGAATTAACACATCTATCACCTCACATCATATTAAAATTTTTATAATGTTTAAGTTCTATTCTCCTAGTAATTTTATTATGTAATACAGTGTTGTTGACTGCAGTCACTGTGTTCAATCCTCAGACTTTTCATTTTATAACTATAACTAGTAACCAATTTTGTCTCTATTTCTATGATTTCAACTTTTTTTTTCAGATTTCACATATAAATAATACCATACAATATTTGTTTATATATTTATCTAATTATGTCTGGCTTTTTTCATTTAGCATAATGCCTTCCAGGTTCATCAATGCTGTCACAAATAGCAGGATTTCCTTCCTTGTTAAGGCTGAATGATTATCATTATAAACATATATATGAGTTTATAAATATATACATATACACACATATATATATATCACATATATGTTGCATACATATATAATATATCACATATATATCACGCATATAAATATGTATATATATCACATATATATCACATATATCACACACACACACACACACACACACACACACACACACACACACACACACATATATATATATATATATATATATATATATATATATATATATATATAAAATCACATTTTCTTTATTCATTCATCTGTTGACACACTTAGATTTTCTCCAGTCCTTGGCTATTGTGAATAATACTGTCATAAATATGGGGGTATAGATATCTCTTTAAGATTTATTTATTTTTGCATATATACCTAAAAGTGGGATTGCTAGATCATATGTTTTTTTTTTTTTTAATTGTTGAGGAAACTCCATACTGTATTCTGTAGTGGTTGTACCAGTTTGCATTCCACCAATGGTTTTCATGGGTTCCTTTTTCTCCACATCCTTGCCAGCATTTGTTATCAACTGATTTTTAAAAAAATTTTTAATCGTTTTTTACTATGGTAGCATCCATTTATGATCAACTGGATTTTTGATAATAGTCATCCTAACAGATGTGAGTTAATCTCATTGTAATTTTGATATTTTTGTTGTTGTTGTTATGGTGACATTGGTTAAGGAGATCCAGCAAGTTTCAGGTGTACAATTCAACAGTAAGGCATATATATATATACCTTGCTATTTGTGTTTGCCGCCCATAGATTTCCTTCTGTCATCACATATTTGACCCCTTTTACCCAATCTACTCCCCCCCACCATAACTCTAATTTTTATTTCTCCTTGATGATTTGTGATGTAGAGCACTTTTTCATTTACCTATCGACCATTTGTATGTTTTCTTTGGAAAAAATATATCTATTTAGGTACTTTGCTTATTTCTAAATTGCTATTCAGTTATATGAGTCACTTGTATATTTTGGATATTAACCCTTTATTGGATATGTAGTTTACAAATATTTTTTTTCCATTTCAGTGGTTGTCTTTTCATTTTGTTAATGGTTTCCTTTGCTGTGCAGAAACTTTCTAGTTCAATGTACTCCCACTTGTTTAATTTGCTTTTTTATCTTTTGCATTTGATGTCAAATCCAAAAATATCTTTGTCAAAATTGATGCCAAGGGGCTTGACATCTATATTTTTTCTAGGAGTTTCATTGGTCAGGACTTACATTTAAGTCTTTAATTAATTTCAGTTGATTTTTGTATGGTATAGTAAATGGGTATAGTTTCATTTTTTTTGCATGTGGCTGTCCAGTTTTCTCAACACCATTTATTGAATAGACTGTCTTTTCCTCATTGTATATTCTTGGCTCCTTTGTTATAAATTGACTATATTTGTGTGAATTAATTTCTCTTCTATTGATCTATGTGTCTGTTTTTATGCCAATATCATACTGTTTTGATTACTATAGTTTTGTAATATAGTTTGAAATCAGGAAGTGTGGTATTTCCATTTTTGATTTTTCTCAAAATTGTTTTGGCTACTTGGGGTCTTTTGCGGTTTTAAACAAATTTTAGGATTGCTCTATTTCTATGAAAAAACACTTTGATATTTTGCTAGAAATTACGTTGCATCTGTGATGACTGGGTAGTATGGACATTTTAACAGTATTAAATCTTCTGATCCATAAATATAGAATATCCTTAGAGTTTTCAGTTTACAGAATTTTCATCTTAAATTTATTCCTAAATACTTTGTTTTTGAGACTATTATAAATAGCATTTTTTTTCTTTTTTTTTTCTTTCTCTTTCTGATGATTCATTGGAGTACAGAAACACAATTTACTTTTGTATATTAGTTTTGGATCCTTCGACTTTAGTTAATTTGTTTATTAGTTCTGAGAGTTTTTACTGAAATTTTTATGGTTTTTAATATGTAATATTATGTCATCTACAAACAGAGAAAATTTTATTTCTACTTTTCTATTTTAGATGCCTTTTATTTATTTATTTATTTATTTATTTATTTATTTACCTAATTTCTCAATCTAAAACTTCCAATACTATGTTAGATATAAGTGGTAAGAGTTTTTTGTTTCTGATCTTAGAGAAAAAGTTTTCAGCATTTTACCATTGAGTATGACGTTAGCTGTGTGCTTGTCATATATGGTCTTTATTATTTTGTAGCAGATCCCCTCTATAAATAGTTTGTTGAGAGTTTTCTAACCAAAAACAATGTTGAACTTTGTCAGATGCTTTTTCTGCACTTATTAAGATGATCATATGATTTTCATCTTTCATCTTGTTAGTATGCTATCACATTAAATGGTTTGTGCATGTGAAAGCATTTTTGCATCCCTGTAAGAAATCTCAGTTGATAATGCTGTATAATCCTTTTGTTATTGAATTTGGTTTGTTAATATTTTTTTCAGGATTTTTACATCTCTGTTTATTACAAACATAGGCTTGTTTTCTTATCTGTCTTTGTATCATGGTAATGCTGGCCTTCATAAAATGAGTTCAAACATTTTTTCTTTTTCTATTTTTAAAAAAGTTTGAGAATTATTGTTATTTAGTTCTTTTTTAAATGTTTAGTAGAATTTGCCAGTAAAGTCATCTGGTCCTGGACTTTTGTTTGTTGAGAGACTTTTGATTACTGATTAAATCTCCTTACTAGTAATTGGTCTGTCAAGATTTTCAATTTTTTCATGATTCAGTTTTAGTATATTTTATATTTCTAGGAATTTATTCATTTTTTTTAGGTTATCTAAGTTCTTGGTGTATAATTATTCACAGTAGTCTCTTATAATACTTTGTGGTTTTGTGGTAACAGTTGTAATGGCTTCTCCTTCATTTGTAATCTTATTTCTTTGAATCCTTTTTTCTTGGTAAGTCTAGCTAAAGTTTTGTCTATTTTATTTAACCTTTTACAAAAAAGCAGATCTTACTTTTATTGATTTCTTTTTATTTTCTTTTTAGTCTCTATGTCATTTATTTCTGCTCTGATTTTTATTATTTCCTTCCTTCTACTAACTTTGGGCTTAGTTTCTTCTTTTCCTAGTGGCTTGAGATGCAAAGATTTTTTTTGAGATTTTTTGTTCTTAATATTTATTAGCTTAAACTTTCTTCTAAAAATTACTTTTGCTGCATCTCACAAGTTTTGTATGTGATATTTCTATTTTATTTTGTCACAAGATTTTTTAAATTTCTCTTTTGATTTATTTTTTGACCCATTGGTTGTTAGGAGCTTGTTCAATTTTCACACATTTGTGAATTTTCCAGTTTATTCTTGTACTTAATTTCTAGAATCACACCATTTGTAATTTCATTTGTTGGACAAAATGTTCTAAATACTAAATATACTGAGGTCCACAAATTGTTATGCTCTCATTTATGACATAATAATATTGAAGTGAAATCCACATAGTTAAAGTATTTTTTTTAATAATGTATAAAACTTGGGATATTCTGAGGTGGCATTAAAACTATTAAAAAGGAAAAATAGTCACTATCTAAATACAATCACATTATCACAGTATGCCTTGCAAAGACTATTTTAATTCTGGGACATTTTCAAAATTATGTATCTTAAATTTATAATCTCTTTAGTAAAAATAAGATACATTTAGAGAAACTTGTTTCCAGTTTATAAATAAAACATTTTTATTAAGGAGATAAATCTCACAATTTTGTAAATTAAGTATCTCTTATTGCTGAAGACTGTAACAATTTAGGTTTACATATCTTTTACTCTTTTGATATATATATAACTATTCTAGACAATAATATTTTGAAAAGAGATAGATTCTAATGACAGGCAGACATAGATATATGGACTATGGTGTGTGTAAGGTATTATTTTTACTTTTTTTTTTTTTAAAGTAAAGTTCTTTCGGCCTCTTGTGATTATTTGAGATTAATTTGCTCTATAGAACACAAACACACTAATGATACACAATTCCATCAACCAAATGAGAAATATACTTGATAAGCAATATACTTGGGAATCATGCATGTAGAGATAAAGAACCATAGAAATGCTTAATCTTTTTTTGAGCAAATGGATATTGTATACATTATGTATGAATATTATATACAATATGAAAAACACTATTCTGTACTTGATTTTTAAAAAGTCTTTCTCTTGCTTATAGAAATGATTTATGTAGTGTAGTAAATTAAATTAGAACAATATTATTGTCTTTTCCTAAAGTTTTTAAAGTTTGCCATCTTAAAATTATTTGTTTTTTACTTTTTGAGTTCATTTTCCTGCTTATGAATCAAAACTATTCTCTAAAATATACATCTTACCATGACAACTTACTTAAAACTCTTAGGTGTTTGGTGACTAAAACACTTAGCTTTATTACAAATTATAACTCCCCCCCCAAAAAATGCTGTTTAATTTCCAATTGCAAAAATTTGATATTGGATATTGCTCCTCAACATTACACATATGAGAGTAATTACGATGCTGAAAAATAACAAAACCCTCATTATGCCCACACTCATCTACCAAAAATAAAATCATCTTGCAAGGTGATGCAGGTGCTTGTTGTGTATTATAAGAATAAGTTTTAAGTCTTACAGACTCTTCATCTATAAAAAAATAATTCAGCTTTTCAGTTGGGACAACCATTCAGAGGAAGCATAAGTATTTTATTTATAGTAAAAAAATCTCTCTCTACCCCTGCCTCTTTTTTTAAAACACTAGGGATAGGAAATGGGAAAAATACCTTGTATAGCCACACAAGTACTACTAACTATTAAAACAAAACTTACATTTTTATAAACAAAATTCAGAATTTTTGAACCTGAGATCAAGTTTTTTCCAACTCTCTTGGCAGATCTGAGACTCTAAGTCTTATTTATTGTACTGTTGTAAAATTTGAATTTCAAAGTTTGAAAATAGTCCCATCTAATCCTTGTCATTTTTCTATCAACTCTCAAAGTGTTAGAACTGTTTTGCTTAAGATTTATAAAAAAAATAGCAATGGATAGAAAAATAGAATTTATTAACAATATTAGATAATAATGCTAAATAATTAAAAATATTATAAAATACAACAAAATATTGTTTACTTTCTTTAACAACTAAATTTTCAAGTATAGCTTTCAAATGATGAAGCTTCTGATATGCCATAAGTTTTTACTACATTTCAGCTCACATATTTTTCACTATAAATTTAGTTTAAAAGGCACATTTAAGAAGAAAATGACTTTTTTACTGTATACAATGTTAAGAATTGCATTTTGTTCTTATACCTTCTTAGCTTTACAATTTTTTTATGCTCTTGAATTTGTGGACATACTTTCATAGATCTTGTAGCATCAACAACTGTCAAATATGTCATCTCAATAGAATGAAGAATGTTCTTGGTTAGTTTATAGAAATTGTTGTATTTTTACATTCTTTGATACTTTAAGAGTCTGCCTGAAAGTGGACAACTGCATCATAGGTAATTTGGTGGTGAATCTCTTTTTCTTATTTCAGTGGATCAATGACTGTCTTATATATATATTGTATAAAACATATTTTAGAAACTTTTACACTGGCCTTCAAAATTAAATTTCTCTACTATTCTCAAATCCCTAGAGAAAGTGGAGACTGTGTGCCAAGCAAATCCTGTTTGCTTTCAAAAGTGTCAAATATACATCTGTCTAGCTATTTATACACCTTTGTTTTATTCTGAGTTCCTCAGTAGACCCAGCAAACACACATTGATGGGAGAGACTGCATATTACTCTTGAAACTATATGAAGACTTGGTAAAAGATTTTGTCTTGTTTTGTATTTTAAGGAAAAGAAATAATTAAATTTACTATTTAAAGTAAAAATATACAGCTCTGGTATGATTGCACATCTGTTAGCTGTAAGGAAAATTATAAATGTCCTTCTGGCCCTTAAATTATTGCTATAAACTTCCAAAAACATAGAATGAGTTTACTTATCCCAGCTAGTTTAATTATATTGGCTTATTGAATAGAAAATGTCCAAGGAGTAAAGTAACTTGTTTAAAAATATGGTGTCTCATTTATTTTCATCCACTTGTGGACATAAGCCAAAATTTACAATTTGCACATATTAACTAATGACCTACTACTATAGGTTACTGAAATATAATGATATTCTCTTGCAATAATTACCCCTGTATATTCTGATTTTAATTTTTTCCCTAAATATGTTCTTTTTAAATTTTTACCTTAAACAATTAAAAAGTATGTATTCTGCAATTGCATTAGACATTAAATGAGTTAAGATTCCTTGTTCTTCCAAGGAGAGAACACACGAAACAGTGAAAGAATGTGCTTCAAGAAACACAGGATGAGTCTGGTAGCTAATCTCAAGAGCACTGCTTTTACCTAATTAACTCACTATGTCCTACTTTTTTCCTGTATAAAATGATTAGTCATAAGTACTTTTTAGAACTGGAGAAAAAAATTGGTATTTTGAACATGGTCAACTTACATTGACATTTTAAATTTCTGAAACCCCTGAGTTAATCATTAAAAATAAAAGATCTATGTTTACTTGTTTTTATTTATATAAACTCTTTTTAATCCTTAAGATGTCTGTTTCCAAGATTCCACAACTAAAGAAATTGGCTCCTGTTTTCTTCTCTTCCTCTCACCTGTCTCTTCCTGTTTTCTTACCTCTTTTTTTTCTTTTTTTCCCCTTTTTGTTTTTTCTTGAAATTAAAAAAATATTGATTTATCAACCACTATTTACATGGGGGTGTGACAAGATCATATGTGGATCATTGAAGACTATATTTTTTCTTTAAAATATTTGTTGGAAACACACAATCACTCTATCAGAATCTTATTACTTAAGAAAAGCAATAAAATAAAATAGTAATAATAACTGCTCTATCCATGTACTAGGTGCTGTTTTGAATAAGCTGAATCCATTTCATGTGAGATCCAGACTAGCCCATGTGTTTATTAGCCTTGGCCTATATAATGCATCCACATCTGCATATTTCCTCCCTCTGTCCCCACTATTTTGAGTAGTATTTTGTGTCCAAATGTCACAACACATTTATATTTACAAAGCCTTCTCTTCTATACTAATCAGAAGTCAAAGCATAAAACATGATAGAAATACCTATATGCAAAACTGGATTTGTATTTTCAAATGAAAGATGTCATTTAACTAAAATTAATATTTTTTTAAAAAAGTTTATTTATTTATCAACCTGAACAATTATTTACCAAGGACTTGGAATATAGCAATTAACAAACAGAGCAAACTCTCCTTTTTCATGAAACTTGTATTCTGATTAATGAGGGAAGGGGAAAGATAAAAATCAAGTAAAATGTATGATTTGCTTTTTAAAAAAGTTTCCAAAAGTAAAATAAACAAGTTAATCAGGACAGAAAATTGAGAATGGGAGATATAGACAGACTCATAAATAAGACCTCATTGAGAAAGTGATAAATATTGGTCTGATGGAAGTGAATGAACAGGCTATATGAACATTGGGAAAAGTGGATTTCAGGCAGAAGGAGTAACAAATTTAAATACTCTAAAACATGAATGTGTTTTATGTGTTCCAAGATCTTCAAGGAGATCAGTGTAATTGGAGTGGAGAGTAAGGAAAAGAGCAGTAGGAAGTGAAGTCACAGATGACCAGGGACCATTTTATGCAAGGCTTTTTAAATAATGTACAAATCTTAAGCTTTTAATCTGAGTAAAGATGAGAATCCATTTGAAAGTTTTGAGCAGATAGGTGACATGATATGATTGGTGTTCGAATAAGAATTGTAGTACAGCACAGCGGCTAAAAGAATGCATTGTGGTACTGGTAGTACGGACACCCATATCTAACATTAACAAACTAATAGGGTCTTGATCAATTAGCCTAGCCTTACTGTGGCTCATATTTCTCATGGGTAAACTGGTGATGATAGTTGTATCTACTTCATTGAAGTAAGGTAGGCATTACGTGAGTAATGAGTAAGGAGTATTACATGTGTGTTAAAAAAAAAGTCAGTATGTCTGTTGTGTTAAAAATGGACTGTGGGGAATCAAAGGACAAAGATAAGACACCAATTAGGAAGCTATTAAAGTAATCTATTTTAGAGAAATTATGTTGTCTTGAATTAGGGCAAGTGAACCATAAGTGGTAGAAGTGGTCAGTTTCTACATATAATTTGGTGGTCACACCAATAGAATTTGTTTAGTTTAGGTGCTAAGTATAAAAGATAAAGAGGAGAGAAGTTTGAATAGAAGGTTTAAGCTAAGTGACTGGAAATATTAGTTGGCATTAAAACAGAGAAGGCAGTGAAAAGAAGGGGCCAATTTGGGATTAAATTAGACAAAATTTTTTTAATCTGTTTGAATTTGAAAGATTTTTTTTGGTAACTTTTTAATTTGAGATTCCTTTTAGACATTCAAGTTGGGATATCAAAGACTGGTTAGATATGAAACTGGAATTCAGGGAAATGTATAGAGCCACAGATATAGATTTGGGATTTGTCAACCTATCTAAAGCTAAGATAGTTAATGAGGTTACAGAATAAATGCGGAAATAAAAGTAGTTTAATGACTAACTTCTCAGGCACTCCAGTATTTAGATGTCAGGAAGACAAAGAGGATACATAAAAAAAAAAAAAAAAAAGCAAGAGAATGTGGTAGCCTGTAAGCCAAGCGAAGAGAGTGCAGAATGTATGATCGCATGTACACGTGTTGCTGATAGAGCAAATGAGACTGGGACACGGTGTTAAAAATAGAGAAATTGTTATTGATTTTAACACAAGCAATTCTTGTATAAATATGGGAATGATTTCTAAAAGTAGTTCTATACCAAATATAAAGAAAGGAGTTAGAAATAATACAAACAAGAAACTCTTTGGAGGAATATTTATGTAAAGATAAAAAGAAAAGGAATATTAGCTAAAGGGGAAAGTAGACTACATAATATTTTATTCATATAAAAATAGTATCATGGCTTTATGCTGCCAGAAAAATCCAGTGGAGTTTTTTTTTTTTCTTTTTAAATGATGATGATATAGAGGAAAAAAAAAATAGAATACTTTCTGAAGCAAACTACTTCAGTAGGTAAGAGTTGCTAAATTTGCATAAATATCTAGAAGGATGGGCAAGCAAATCAAGGCTATTGAATTAATATAGCAGTGTATATAAAACATTGAATTTATGATTGTTCTTTAAGTTGAAATACTTTGAGGTATATGTACAGTTAATTACCTCTCTTATCTAGAAAGCGTTTCTCTCAAAGCACACATCACACAGTTGGATTCTATCAGCATTTTATTTATTTATTTAGTTTTTTAACTACATCAAATTATTCCTGTTATTGTAGTTGATTAGATCAAGAACAGATATCTGACACAATATAAAGTAGTAAGATTCTCTGTCCTATCATATGGAAGTGTAAATAAGGAATTGCAATGAGTTTTTTACTGGCCAAGAGTATCAGTCAGGGTGAGTCAGGAAAAACAAAAACAAACAAAAATAAAAAAACTATACAGTGATTTTTGGAAAGAAGATATTTAAGAGAACAGATTGGTTATTCAGATATTAGAAGTCTGGAAGAGTTAAAAACAAAACCCTAAGGTAACATAGATATTATCAACTGCACAGAACAGATACTGCCTACAGAGCTGAGTGAGTTCTTGTATTAGTAATTAGGAAGAAACTACCACCAGTAAAGCTGTGTTAACCTTGAAGTTACTACTCATAGAAAAATGTGAAGAGATCACACTACCAGAGATCACATTACCAGAGATAGAACCATAGTTAATCATTTGTTACTAAAGTGAAAGTGACAGGATATAGAAATAAAAATTTTCTTCCATCCTCCTGCCTTTCACTTCCCTTTTAGATTCTAGATAAAAAAAAAAAAAAAAAAACTAGTGTCATCTAGCAGGTAAGTCTGATGATTGTAATATGCAAGCACCAGCTCCAGCATCAGAGAGAAGAGAAAAGAATGGTGGCCTTCACACTGAATGACAACAGGTAAAATACCAGTACAGTATGTAATATAAGGAGTTTGGGGATAAACATCCTTCACACATGAAGTGGCTGAAGAGAAGACACAGATGTTGTTCCTCAGGGAGTGAGAAAGAGAAATATGTTCTTTCCAAGTAGTGGAAGCAAATGTAAATTCCAACCACTGAGACCTAGCTAAAGTCCTGCTCTTGGATTTCATAAGGCATTTTTTATACACTGAAAATTAACCTTTTCTCCTTTAGTTAATCTAGCTAAAGCACTCAGCAAAATATTTGGCATATATTAAAAATTCAAACAATATTTACTGAAAGAGAAATTGGATGTTGTTTTCTGAAACTTGTCATAAACTGTTCTATTACAGTTTATGTATCTGTGTGTCTGTGCTGTCCTATATGGTAGGCACTAGCTACATATGACAACAAAGCATTTGAAATGTAGCAATTTAAGTACCAAATTCTTTTTTTATTTTTTAAAAACTGACATTGAGTTAGTTGGAAAGCATTTAAGTATGATTGGAACAACTAGAGATGTGAACCTACTTGATTTCAACTGTAAATTTTATTCGATCTAAATATACCATATATTTATAATTAAAATGCAACATTCAAATTGAGATATATGAAAAAATAATGCAAATTATCTCAATAAAATTTTTATATTGATTCCATGAGAAAATAATACTATTTTGGATATATTAATCTAAATTTAAAAATTACTAAAATTAATTGTACATATTTATTTTTTAAATTTTTAACTGTGACTACTGAAAAGTTTAAAATTACATATATGGCTCACATTTCTATTGGACAGCACAGCTCTAGATTTCTGCTACTCAAAGTATCTTCTGTGCACTAATAGTGTATGCATCATCTAGATGTATTATCTAAGGTCCAGACAAACTAAATTTTGATCTGAATGTGCTTTTCCACAAGATCTCCAGGTGATTTGTATGAGTATTATAGTTTGAGAAGCACTGCTTCAAACTACTTCCATATTCATAAGTTCCTCTAGAGCAAAGATCAAATGCAGTCTCTACTGCCTGTCTCAAAACATGATTTGGTGATGAAAATGAGGAATTGAAATTCTCATGAGATGAGTTTGGTAAATAGAGAAATTATATCTGTTAACATGGAAAATGTGTTGAATAATTCATAATTTTCCCAACCTGTCTACATTAATATTTTGTGTCACACAGTTGCTAGTTTGTAATTAGTACAGAAGATTAGCACCATGTATCTTAACAGAGCTAAACTCAACAAGCTGCATGAGGACCTAATGCTCTATGATGCCATTGCACTCTGAATTTATCCCTTTGTCTCATGCAGTCCAGTGATTTGTCTTGAAAAAATTTACTGGAAAGTTCTCCCTGATCTTTGTAAATTTCACTTTTTTCTTTAAAATCAGCTTCTTCAACCCTTCTTTATCTCCTCTTCCATCAAATTACTTTCATCAATATTTCTAGAGCTCAACAGTATAATGATTGCTTCATTCTTTTATTATCAGAACCCCACCATGTGTTTTGAACAGTGCTGGTATTATTCTTAGAATTGTTATTATTTCTGTTCATTGTCTGATACACAGACTCTATCCTTTTTTGTTGTCTTTGTTGTTTTTCCTTAAGCATCGAAATTGTTAATGTGTGACTTTGCAGTATACGCTGTTTTACAGGAGTCTTATCTTGGGTGAGCAGAAATACCTGTAGTCATTATTTTTTTGTAACTTGTGATTACACTGAAAAACCAGAGAAATTCTCTTATGAAATAGTTAGGTTAAGGGTGCACTTCCAAAGAAGACTAAAATTTGAGACGTGATTGCTGGAGGAATTAATACTGAAATAGGTTTTGAACTGATCTTAATTTATTATGTATACTGTGCTTAATTTAAGAAAGGATCTGAGGCTGCTTACAATAAAAGACACAGATTCAAAAGGTCTATTAAAACAATTGAATGATAATTTAAAAAATTGAGGGAAGAAGAAAGAGGAAATACAGCTGTGCTAAAATATCTTGACTAAGAAGAGCTGTTGTTTCCAAACAATTAGCATATCTAAAGATACAGGCAAAAAGGGGCATAGCTGCCCAGTAAATGACATAATTAAAAAATATATTCTGTAGATCTGATATAAAGGACATGGGAAAATCATGGGGTATTTTACTCCAAATCTGTCTCCCACAGTTACAAAGTATTCTTCACAAGGCTGTTTCTTCCACTAATTTTCATCAAAAGCTGAGTACTCATTCTATTTTAGTTCGGCGAGGCAGCTCTAAGTACTGATGAAACTTTTGTTGATCTGGGAAGAAATGAAATACCTGCTATATGTCATGTGTGAGCTGACAGTGAGGGATGCAGTGATAGAGAAAGCACATAGGGCTCTGGTGCTCTGGACACTTCAGGAAGAAAGATGCCCATTGAACAAGCACCCAGAAAGTGAAATTTAGAAATTGCAGGATGCTGCAAGAGCATACATCAAGAAATTTTATGCAAGACTTTTTGTAGCAGAGAAACTTGCTGGAGGAAAATGACATTTAAGCAAAGACTGAAAAATAGGTAAGAGTTCTTCAAACTAAGGAAACAATTTGTGTAAAGACTCTAAAGTGAGAAACAATGCAATATGCTTGAGGGTGGAGTCAGGCTGACTAGAGCTGGAAAGGTTAAAGCGGACTGAACGGCAAAGGCATGTTGGGCAATGAAGATTTTGCTTTTAATCATAGAGATACTTGAAGGAAAAAAAGTTTTTCAAGTAGGAGCTATTCACATGTTTTTAAAAGATATTTCACTAGAGTAGAAAGAAATTTATATGGAAGCTTTACTTGGTAGAAGATAGCAGTTATGAAACTACTGAGATTCAAATAGTAAATGATGGTGGCTGGGCTCCCATGGAGATGGCGGGAATAAAGATGAGAAAACAGATAGATGGAGACAGAATGGACAGGACTTGGGTTTGTTGAAGAAGTAAATCATGACATCTTCCCAGAATCCCTACTTGAAAAAATGGTTTAGGATCATCTATATTGAAAGTACACCTGTTTTCTTTGTGGGGAAATGGATGGACACAGGCTCTTGGTTGTGTTATAGACAGCAAGTTAATCATCTAATTTCACCACTAAAACCTGATCAAGGTCATAATTCTCTAAAGACAGTATTGGTTTTGTCCTGGAAATATATCAATCCCCATTCAATTAGAGAGCCTAAAGATCTATTTTCTTTACTTGTAAAGTAATGGACATTAATAAATCATGTGAATTTTTTCAGTTTATAAAGAAGTCCTGCTTTCCAAATTATCATTTTTCCCTGAGGAGCAAGACTTCTAATTGAGACAAGTTCTCAAATGTATTTTACATTCTTGTAATTATTTTAAAACATATGGCAATAAAAAAGTTATGCCTCTCCAGTGTATTTTTATGTATTCTTGTCATCCTATAGGTTAAAGTAGCATTCACTATTTGATCTCATTTTTCTCCAAACAAAATTATTATTCAATTAGAAAAACATAGGTTTATAATAAAAATATATACATATTTTATATCATAAACATGTTTCGTTTAATATTTTAATAAATTATAATAGTTAATTATAAATTTTAACTGCTGAATTTATTACTCATTTATCTGAAACTGCTAAATCAATTGTCCAATTTGTAAATGGAAACTTAACAAATTAACTTAATTCAGCTCTTATTGCATAAGTTTTATGATAGTGAATGTAATGGTTGGCACATGTTACCTAGAGGAATTTTAATTAGTTCACAAAGGAGTGTCATATCTCTGCAAACAAAAAGATTAATTTTAAGAGGTGATTTCTTTTATCAAAAAGTCATAAGAGACCCAAAGCATGATTGTGTTAGGCACCTAACACATAACATTTTGAAATCTAAAACAAAAAAAGTACTAAGAAAGAAAGGTATTTGTAAGTCAGAGTTTCCATATGTACATGAATTGACCCCAGATAGTTCAAAAGAGATGCTAATGGAGAGATTACTTACCTATTTATGAGCAAGATTAAGGAAACAAACAAAGAGAAGTGAGACATCCAGACTACCCAGACCAGGAAATTATTATGGCTCCCTGGGCATAAGCTACAAAAGACAGAAATGGTGTTACTAATTCTCAACAAGAACAGGAACAATAGAGAAGTGTATTAGACAGGGTTCTCCATAGAAACAGAATCAATAGAAATGTATATGTATATACTTTTATTTTAAAGAATTCATTTTAAGGAATTAGTTCATGTGACCATGGAGGCTTGGTAAGTCCAAAATCTAATGAGTTAGATGGTAGGCAAGAGACTCAGGAGAGAATTGCAGTTCAAGTTAGAAGGCGGTCTACTGCCAGAATTGCCTCTTGCTCATGGGAGGTCAGCTTTTTGTTCAATTGATTAAATAAGGCTCACCCATTGTATGGAGAATAATCTTCTATACTCAAAGTCCATTGATTTTAATGTAAATCTCATCCAAAAACACCTCATAGGAACAGCCTGAATAATATTTGACCAACTATCTGTACACCATGGCCCTGACAAGCTGACATATAATGTTAACAATCACATGTAGGGACTTCCTTACAAGAGCTACAGTCTTGGAGGGGCAGAACAGTGGCCAAAGTTATGACAGTTCATTGCAAGAATAAGGAAAAAATCACCTGGTCTCAGTTACTATCGGATCTTCAGGTCAAATAAATAAATAAACAAATAACTGATAGGTCCTGAGCCTGCTGTAGAGCTCTCCCCTTACACTGGAGTCTACTCAAAGCTATTAGCAGTATAAGGACCAAGTAGGTGGGTTAGTTCAGGATACCCAAAAAGCCTGACAAATGGGGAGATAGCAATGATAGAGAATGCTAGTTCTCTAGAAATAATACAGCAGGCCATTAAATTACCTATCATAGAGTTTTTCTTCTACTCTCTACTCACATACATTTTAATAAAGCATTTAGGGTAGTATATATGCCCTATTCACTGAAGCCAGTCAGCATGAAAACATGTACATATTGATTCTGTGTGACGTTCTGTGGGATATCAAGGTGAGCCAGACCCACTAAATCCATATTATTGCAATGAGAAGCAGAGCAGACAGTGCAGAGGCAAGGCAATGAAGCTGTACCGATTTCCCTGCAAGGCTAAAGTGAATTGTGCTCTGTGTTCTTACAAATTGGAATTGAGAAATACACATTTGCTTCCTTATGAGTTACTTACCAAATACCAGAGGGTGTTTTGCTTTATTTCTATGCCATTACATTGGAAATGGCAGCCACTTTGAGTATCATCACTCCATTCGTTTCCTTTTATGCAGGTAGGAGAGGAACGCAATAAGAATTCGTTTCTTCACCATTCAAAATTTGATAATAGCACTACTCTTTGCAATCCCTCCAGTGATGTACTATTGTTATGATTTACTATTTGATGTTGTGTGTGTGCAGCGTGCCTGTAGGGGGAAGGACACTTCTATGGTAATCTACACAATTGCTATTATAGTAGCTGTCACTCAGTGGGTCAAGAATCCAATGTGCATATTCAGTGTGTTGTTAAGAGTATCTAGTACAAATACACATTTAGAAACTAAAAACACAACCATAAATTGTGTTCTAGCTAGGATGGAGGTCTCCAACCTTTTTGGTACCAGGAAGGTGCTCCTATGAGAATCTAATGCCTGATTATCTGAGGTGGAGCTGAGGCAGTGATGCTATCGCTGGGGAATGGCTGCAAATACAGATGAAGCTTCTCTTGCTATCCTGCCACTCACCTCCTGCTGTGTGGCATGGTTCTTAACAGGCCACATATGTACTGGTACCGGTTTGTGCCCTGCGCTAGGGAACACTGAAATGTCTGACAATTTTAGGCTTAAGTTTTCACTATCACCTGTCCTCCATAAACCTACATTCTGATCAGTAGAATATGATAGCAATATCTAATAGTCCTTAGAAGATATTAGTATTGTCCTTTCCACATTGTAGTCATTGTATACAATGGCCACAGCTCCCTCTGGTAAAAGCTTAAAGAAGGTTTATAGTATATCCATGTGTCCACATTGCCTTTTCCAGCTAACCCAGACTTACTGCTGGAAGAGTACCTGAGTTTAAGAACTAGTTTAAGTGTACAAAATATATAAAAGTCTAAAAATTCCCACTATTTTGACCTGAATCAGGTTTCTACCCAATAGAATAATATAGATGAAAGTACCATTTAACCTGCTGATATATTTCATTCTCAGAGAACTCATGGATTATTTTGCCACTTCCACAGGTTCCTATGGGTCATAATATGCTTATTGCTACACTATCCCTGCTCTCTATGGAAATAATTTACACCCACCATGTCTCTGATGATGAAGTCATTGAAATCAGAGCTTTCAAGACTATTGATACACTGAATAACATGATAAATAGAGCATTCTATTTACTGTTGAACTTTGAAACTTGTAGGATAGATGAGCAAGTTGCACATAATAAATTTACTCTGGCATTACAACTTCTTTAGACATTTTATTCCTTACACTGCATTACTTTAAGAGAATTCTCTGAAATTAAGGCTTTAAGAAAATCTTAAAACAAATTTAGATCTTCCTGTTAGACCTGAGAAATTACATTGAAAATGCAGAATGAATGCACAGATTTAACATAATCCAACCTTAAATTTCAACTTTTTGTTTACTGCCCTTTGAATTCATTCCTACACATGTTCTCTGGTTTCTGCTGATAAAAATAGTACTTTGCAATTCCTTTGCCACACTTACTATTTTCTTTCAGAAAAGACATTGCAGTTCTCCTCTGGGAACTCATTAGGATCAAAAGCCAGTCCTTCACATCTGGGGATTACACAAAAAAACTAAACTTCAACACCCTAAGAAATCTGTTGTATGTAATGAATTAGTATCTTCTATCTATCTAAAATGGTACTAGCTATGAACAGTCCTTTGGAATTTGATAAAATAGTCATTAAAAGAATTTTCTGTAAGGTTTAATTCTCTTGATGAACCCTGACTGAGAAAGGCTGGTAAATGAAAACTTTGGGGGCAGACACCTGCTTCATGTGAAGTCATTGAAAATCTTTATGTGATCAGACAGGTAACTATAGGTAGCTATCTTCAGCAATGAAGGTTCAGGGAGATGAGGTTGTTTGAGAGTCTCTGTTTTATCTGTCTATCCAAATATTTCTATTCCAAATCTAAAGGCTCCACTTTTTCCCAATCAGTGCTTTATCTTTAAGACTTGTGAAGACCCATGTTTATTTGACCTTGTGATGTTGCAATAACTAAATTATATTTTAGGCCCATTTTGTTGTTGTTGCGAGAACTCTCTAGGGCAGTCAGAGGCAGCTTATCTGACTCGCAGTATTTACAATATCAATTCCAGTCAAGTACAACAGGTATTTGATCTCCAAAATCTTTCTCTTTCACTCATGATATATATAATTTGAAAAATTATGATAATGCTAGCCAAGGGTATCAATGCCATCTATTTATTTCCCAGCCCAGTATTGAATGCAATTTTGAGGGCTAGTCAGTCTACAACAGAGCACTGTCATTCAGGGTTCTACAGAAAATGGAATTGATCCCACATAGTTCAGATAAAAATAAATTAATGAAGGGACAACATATGCAGCCATGGGAAAAATTAATGGATCAAACAAGAGTTGTCAAAACATGACCCCAAGAGACTGCCAATTGTATGAAGCTATTAGCACTCCAGAAATAAAAAAAAATGAAAGAAAGAAATAGTATTATCAGAACCCAGTGACACATGAGAACCCATGAAGGTTCTAGTCAATGTTGGCTGTTGTCTTAGGTATATTCAGCTACGTGCAGAATAAATATAAACCCCTAACCTCTGAATGTCTATTAATGACTCCCATTACCTAATTACCCAGAACCAACTGAGGACAGAGAGGAGCAAAGGAAGGTGGAGCAAATGGAAGGTAACTAGCATATGCCAGATCATCTGAATTTATTCTATTACTATCTTGATTAATCAGGCTGTTAATAGTGATAGTTATCATATTAATAGATATATGAAATAAAATTAGTGCATATAAAATATGTATATATAAATATATAATAGATAAAAGACTATAAAATGTAACTATAATTCTCAAAGCAATGTAAATTAAAAATACTTTACACATTTTATACTTAGAATGTGCCAAATACTTTTAAAATATTTAAATGTATAGTAAGATTTTATCTTCCTTAATCCTCAATAAACCTTCCAAAGAATAGTACTATTTTCAGGAAATGGTGTTTCTTCATCTTTAAGATCTCATACATGATAAATGAAAACATAAAGATTGGAACTCAGGGCAATTTTACACACACACACACACACACACACACACACACAAATATGTTTTGAGCTACTTTAATTTTAAGTTAGATAGAATGGGTTTACCTGTTTTTATTATATAGATTGTGCTGTGAATCAGATAATGCTAAAATTTTCTACCCAAAGAGGAACCCAGCTAATGAGCAACACAGTTAGGAAAAGAACCTAAGTCTCCTGAATCATAGGCAGGCAGTCTTCCCCAAAGGCATACTTCAGATTCTTCAAACAAGCTGTCACTCTGCTATTGCTGTGTCCCAGATCATTATACTCTAATCGCATACTTTATGTTTTCATGTATCCTTCTGATATTTCTCATGCTCACTTTGTATATAATCAGCCTTAAAGAATTATGCAAATATCTTGTTTAGGTTCCTTCAGTTGCAAATTGCTATTTCATTAATTGAATTATAAAGGATATTTGTCTCTTCTAATATTCAGTAATCAGATTTAAATATGAAATAATTGATTTTATATACACTAATCACTGCACATGCACAGAGCACATCAATACTACTTCCTGAGTTGGTTCATGAGGGAGAACCCAGGTCTGAAAACAGCAAATCACAAGAAGATGGAAGAATAAACCTGATTATGGAAACATTTTTTACTGCTCATGTCCCATTCTGTGTGCTCAGCAAACACCCTTCTGATGTAATAGGATCCTTTAAGCCACCTCTACCAAATCTGTCGTACTCATTTTCTTCACTTAAAATTAAAACTTAATTTTTATTTTCTTTTTTTTTAAATATATATGACTTTTTCTCATTTCTGTAAGCTCCTGATGATGTTTGTTAATTTGGATATTCAATATTAAAGTGATTCATTCAATTAGTCTATTCACATTTCTTCTCTGAGCACCTGTTAAGTTCCAGGTTCTGTTCTAGGTGCTATGGATACATTAGTTACAAAGAGATAAAATCTCTGCCCTCATAGAGTTTATAACATACAGACCACTGAGAAAATAAGATGTACAATATAAGGCATGTTAAAAATTAATGTGTGCTATGGAGAAAAAGTGAACAGGAGTGAGGAAAATGACAGGTTTCGTAATACTAAATAAGGTGGTCAGGTAAGCCCTCAGCGAGAAAGTAGAAACTGAAGGGGAATGGTGAGTGAGACATCTGTACATTATATGGGAAGAATATTTTAGGCAGAGGAAGAAGCTAGAACCACATTCGTATAGGAAGAGCATACCAGTGTCTTTAGGAATAGCAAGAAAATAGCATAAACCGGGAGTTATAAAAGAGGAAAGAACTAACAGGACATGTGGATAGAGAGCAGCAGAGTGTGGTTAGGAATGGGGCATATATTGATGGGTGGATGGAAAAGCATAAGAGGAACTGGGCAGAGGCAATAAATGACATAAAACTACACTAAAATGGAAGCTCTTGATTCTGTATGACCTACGAGAGCAATGTCCCTTCTTGATTCTGTATGACCTACGAGAGCAATGTCCCTCCTTGTCTTGTGAAAACATTTATTTTGGACAATTTTATTTATCTTCATGAAGTAAAAATGAAATATTTTATAAGCTGAAAGACATTTGTCAAGTAAAATACATTGTTGTGTTCAAACCATGCTGAGGTTTAAGATTTTAGTACAATAATTTATATCCCAATATGAAAATTATGTATATGATAGTAAAATTTCAAATTTCCATCATTATTTGATGATATTCTAATTCTCCCACAGCCCTAAACTGTTCAAATTAAAGTTGAAACAACTCCTCAGTGTTCTCAGTTTTGTAGTTATAACCTAGCTCTTAGCTCTAACTGAATAGTGTAAGGGTTCCTTGTTATACAATATTTAAGTCTTGATAACTATAAAGCTTATGTATGAAAAACA
Organism: Macroglossus sobrinus; assembly: GCA_004027375.1. Classification (NCBI taxonomy): domain Eukaryota; kingdom Metazoa; phylum Chordata; class Mammalia; order Chiroptera; family Pteropodidae; genus Macroglossus; species Macroglossus sobrinus. The sequence continues at coordinate 5,129 of PVKZ01005415.1, read as the reverse complement.
ATTGCCATAACTAAATCATTTCTATTAAAAATTTGGTCAAATTAGTCACTATTCAAACATTACTGTGGTGGTAAATTATATGTGTCAACTTGACTGGCTTAAAGAATGGCCAGAGAGCTGGTAAAATATTACTCTGGATGTGTCTGTGAGTGTTTTCAGAAGAGAGTAGCATTTCAATTTGTGATCTGAATAAATTAAGTGGCCCTCCCCAAGCCGAATGGATTTCATCTAACCTATTGAGGGACCGAATAGAACAAAAAAGGCAGAAGGCAGGTGACTGCTCTCTCTCTCAGCTTGGGCTAGGACATTCATTTCCTCCCTCCTTAGACACCTGACATACCCAGTTTTCTGTCTTTCAGGCTGGGATAGGGACTGAGATCAGGCTTGGTTCTCAGAGACTTAATTACACTGCTAGCTTTCCTTGTTGACCTTCAAGATAGATTGTGTGACTTTTCAGTCTCTGGTATACTGCATGAGGCAATTTTTACCAAAAAATTATCCATAGATATGGATAGATGATAGATGATAGATAGATGATAGATGATAGATAGATGATAGATGATAGATAGATGACAAATAGATATAGAGAGATAGAAAAACAGATAGATAGATAGATAGATAGATAGATAGATAGATAGATAGATAGATAGATAGATGATAGAAGATAGACAGACGATTGATAGATGATAGATGGATAGATAGGTAGATAGATGATAGATAGATACATACATATATATGTGTGTGTGTGTGTATACATATATATATATATATATATATATATATACATACATACATACATACATACATTCATAGATAAATATGTAGATAGATGGTAGTTAACTAAATATATACCTTATTGATTCTGTTTCTCTGGAGAATCTTAATACAACATATATGACTTTGTACTAACAAATTTACCCTGCTGTCATGGCAATGAAAAACATAATGAGTACATTGCAAACACAAAATACAAATTTCGAATTTAAACTTTTTGAAATCAAGGTCTATAAAGACAAAGAAAATGTTAAAGAACTGATATGTTTATACTTAAAACCATTGACAATGAATATTTATCTGACAGAGACAAGCTAAATTTTTTTTTAAAAAGATGGTGGATTTTATAAAAAGATTTGCATACCAAAGACTAAGTTAAACATTTCAAAAAAATTGATAAAATCCTTCAAATTCTTTTTCAAAAAGGCAATCTTTATGATCATGTTAATAATCTAATATGAATTAATATGCTATTAAATAAAATATGCTATTATCATATTTTATCTTAACATTATGTAAAACATCACTTCAGTGATTTTGGTTAACATTTCAGTGTAAATAAATGTTAATAAAATATTAATTTTTTCTTTAAAAGTTTTAGTTTTATTTCTAAAGAAAAATATACAAGCCATTTTTATACCATCATCTCCTATAAAATATTGTTTCTTGTTTTAAATTAAACTATTTAAGTAGCCATTTTTTTCCTGTACTATTTATTCTGAGCTATTGAGAATTTCCTCTATGGCATTTAATGACATAAATATATTCAATAATATTTTACTGTTCCAAGTACAATAGTATTCTTATAAAAAATCTTATTTAACACTAAGCGAGCATTATATATTTTTTAAACTATTGAAGAGGGGAACAAATCTTTTTTGAACCCCATAGTATATTTTGCCAATTATTACACCTCTCACCTCACTAAATTATCCTAAAAGAATAGGAGGCATGAATGATGCTAAAAGACTTTTAAGTAATTTATTAAAGCAATTTATATAGCAAGTTATTAACTTCCTAAGGAACAAAGTCATAAATTCAAGTTTTTCTGATTCCAAAGTCTGATTGACCTTTTTTTATCGATACTTTTTTTTACTGATTGACACTTTTTTAATTTCAATATTAATACGCATTCTACTGCCAAATGCTTTCTCCTGGAATCTATATATGTTTTGTGGAAAAATAAGTCAAATATTTGAATCTGTTTTTATTAAATTTATAAATATTAAACTTACTTTTTACAAATTGTACAATGATAGAATAGGAGGAAATCAAACTTTGCTGTTACATATTTTCATAACTATTACAATAACTTCAAAATTAATGATAGATTTGTACTTTGCAATTAGTTTTTCTTTTGTAATATACAAATGTAATGATTTTTATCACTTAAAATATTAATTAAAAGCTCAACTAACCACCTAACTGGGCAATTATGTATTGAGCATAAAGTGGTCACATCATGTCTAATAACATTTGTTATTTAACAACAACAAAAGTTTGTTCTTAAGGATCCTAACAATAAAGTTTGGTGACATCTACACCTATTAAAAAAATTTAACAATGTTATATAACATTATTTAAAGCTAAATATATGAATTGTTAAATTTTTTTGTTTTTACTAAAAAAATGTTTAAATTCCTTTGGAAAAAAATTATTGGAAATTTTTTTAAGAAATAAAATAATATTTATTTGTTTTTATATTAACAAAGATATGTTCATTGTGAAATTTTTGAAAATTTTGAAAAATACAAAAAAATACAAAAACAAAACCAGAATAAAGTTACTTCCACTCTCACTACCCAGAGATAAATACATTAACTTGAGAATATATATCCATTCATGTTTTTCCCTTATTTTACTTTTTACAAAAATAAGGACATGTTTTACACACACACACACACACACAAGATTTTGCAACTTGTTTTATTTTTTTAATTAATTAATTAATTAATTAATTTGTATAGTGACATTGGTTAACGAAATCTAATAAGTTTCAACTGTTTTAACAGTAAGGAATATATATATATATGTATTCACCTCCCATAGTTAGATTTTAAATGTTATGGTAATTTATCCCTTACTATCCTCTTGGAAGTTCTTCTTTTGCAAAGGAATAGTAAATGGAGAGTAGAAGATTTGCTTCAAAGTCTTGGCAAATGATAGTCTTTAAAAGCTAATTACTCCTAAGAACAAATAATTACAAATTACAAATCAGCAGTTAAGATTTGTTTCTACTCTGAAACAAACATATCTGGTTATAAGAGAAAAGGTAATTATACCCCACAGAACTATCCATATGTCCTTTTGGCATTTACAGTCTTAGAAAAATAAATGAAACAACCAATAATCTAAAGAATAAAATGTAGAAAATTGAATTGCAAGATGTTGACAAATGAAAATTTCTGTAGTCATGGTTAGAAATTGGTATGTGACAGAGCCATCAAAATTTAATGTCAAAAACTCAGTACAAAAAGGGCTCATGTTTAACTGCAGGCATATTTAGTTTTCTAATTCAGCCCAATTTCAACACATGTTTGAGATTCTTGTAATAGAGGAACATTCAGCTCTGTGTTGTGACATCTAAGCTGGCATCTGTAAAAGTCAAGCTCTGAAAGCTACAGTACAGAAAGGAAGGCTAGAGAATCAGTTCTTTGTTTTTATGAAATATGTTTAATGGTATTAATGTAAATCCAACTCTAAAATGTGTCTGGCACAAAATATTCCAAATTATCCAGGTTTATTTTGCCAAAGCAACATAGAAAATGAAGATATTTTCCACATTTTTTTTAACTTTGTAAATGATAAACTTAATGACCCTCAGTATTCATTGACTTTGGCAATGATATATTGATACAAAGCAATAATGTAAAAATAACATGAATATTAAACCACAGGTTCTTTATATTTTGATCAGCATCTACATTTGTAAATTTTTTTTTTTTTTTTAGGAAAAGCAGATATTGAACTAATTTTAAAAAATTAGTTAAAAATCAGTAGCTGGACTCAACTGAAACTAAACTTTTTTTTTTCAAATCCTATTATGGCCATAGCATTTCTCTGTATCACTTAAATATTTAAACATTTGATTGGCAGAAGTATTCTTTCAGGATAGGAGTATTATCATTTTCTTTACCTGAAATCAATAAAAATAACATACTCATACCTTCTGCTGTATTTTTAAATGTTAACAAGTAATCGCTGCTTCCTAAATTCGATATAAACTTGTCAGAAATAGAGTAGGACTGATAGAAGGTACTCATAATTAGGTATTTGTTAGCAAAATTGCATAATTCACTTGATCACTTATTTACTTTTTTTTCATATCCTATTGGCACAACACATGTCCAATTTATCACCAGAGAAAGGTTCCATACAAACTCTTGTTTTTATAAGCCAGCGGAAGAAAACTATTGTGAGCATATGCCTTTTCAACAGAGAGATAAACCATTTGATTATATTTCCATAAACTCTCATAAATTCTAGAAAAAATCAATTGTGTTAAAAGCACGTTCATGACTATCCATCACAATATTTTTAATTTTATTTACAGTACTATTATAAATATATCTGATTTAAACTGAAATCTATAGTTGTTTTGATTTCTAAGGTTCAATTTTTATTTCCTCTTTATTCAGAATAATAATGTTTACAATTAAAAATCTTTATTCATAGCTTATTAACCATAAATTTTGCCTTCCATAAGAAATTGGAATATACAAATATACAGGATAAATGACTTGCTATGAAATGCCTTCCTTTGAGAGCACGCAGCGTGCGTGAATCACGATAAAAAATTCAACACTAGTGCTAACAAATGGCATGGGTTGATAATATTTTGAAACATTTTAAAACTTATCTTTATACATCAAAGGTTAAAATCTGAGAACATCTATTATGTTTAACAAATGCGCATGTACTATTAATTCAAATTTGAATTTAATTCAATGGTTGGCTTTGGGGGCTTACAATTTAAAAAAGAATCCTAAAAGTTTACCTTTATTACATGTATATCTACTTTTGTGTACATATATATTGAGGGGGGTGGGGAGGGACAGAGATAGAGAGAGGGAGAGAGAGAGGGAGAGGTTTTTCCACAAATACGTTTTTGCCAGAACATTGATCCATGAACCTAAATTCTTTTAAATTCTAATGTATGAAAATTATGACCCTAGAAAGTTTTAATAATATGAATCTCTTTATCTTAAAATTTATAATATATGAATGATTTTAGATCTGCTTACTATAATCTTAGGAAGCATATTCTGTTTTTAAAATATCAGTTTATCTTCTTTGCTAATACTTCTCCTTTCTGACCCTCTATATGTCTTCTGCTCTTTCTTTGTAAATTTTTA
>PVKZ01005414.1:0-53937 GCA_004027375.1 Macroglossus sobrinus | reverse complement strand
GCCTATATTTAACAGTGTTGAATGACAGACACTGAGGGAAGCAGTTCTCCTCTCGTTTCCATTTTGAACCGTGTCTACAAAGTTAACCCAATTTCCTCGTCTTCAAAAAAGGAAAGCCTCCCTCTGCCTTCCAGCACTTCCCTTTCAACCCACAGGGCCTGCTTCCCGGCTGCGGGGAGGCCGCTCAGGGGTGCTCCCTGGAACCCTCCACGCCTGGGCTTTAATTGGCTGCGAGAACCAGACGGCTCAGCGTCTCCAGGCTCCTAACGGTACTTTTGCCTGTTCTTTCCTCCCTCCCCTTCCATTCCCTGTCCCCAGGCGGAGGGCCACCTTCGCAGAGGGGGCTGGTGCTGCACCTCCTTCCTGCACTTCGGCACAGTGAGTGGTTTCTGGAAGGGAAGGCACCCCGGGCCGGCTCATCCACTCACCACTCACGGCAGGAGCTGCAGCGAAGCCGTCCATGACGGGACAGCGCCTCACTCCGCCCCAGAGCAGAGAGACCCCCACCCCTCCCCCGCACCCGTTCGCTAACTCCCTTCTCTGTCATGCTTTCCAGACAAATAAAAGACCCTTTCTCTGCCTTGTTGCTACATGTGGATTTTCCACCCAAGACGACCTGACACTCCCCGGAGGGGTGCCCCCATCACCACGACCCCCGCTGCCCCCACGACCCCCGCTGCCCCCAAGACTGCATCATCCGGATTCTAACTAGGGCCATTTTCTGCACACTGGATTTCTGCACCTGATCAGTGGACCTCCACGTGGCCATGTACATATATATATATATATATATATATATATATATATATATATATATTCTATCATCCCCCAACCCCACGTGGCCTTACTCCGAAATCAGGGATATCAGTCTCGCAGAATTCCAAGGGCCCCCTCTGGCAGCAGGGGCCCTGTAATTCAAGTGGCTTTCACCCATACGCTAAAAAGTACATATGTCGCCATTCACGTTATATATGACACGAGGGTGACACTCCGCAGCTTCCCTCATTCATCATCATAAACCTGAGTGCTTAACGCCGGCCGCTCACTGGAATCCCCGGGGTGCTTTAAAACACGGATGCCCGGGCTGCCCCCCTCCCCCACCTCGGCGGATTCTGACTTGTCTCGGGCACAGTGAGGCCCGGGCAGCCGGGGAAGGCTGCTCCCGAGGACACCAGCGTGTGTCCTGTCTGTCCACGACCGGTGGACGTCCACGGGCATACATGTTGGGTCTCTCCCACTCCAGACTTCTGGGTGTTGTTTTTCCCTCGTTACTACGGTCGTGCAAAACGCGACAGGAAGAACAACTCTCAGCTCCAGACCCCACAAGGCCTGGAAGGGCTCTTCGCTGCCGTGTCACGGGGCAGAGTGGCACCAAATGGCCGCTCGAGGGACATGTGTGGAATGGATGGGTTCTGCACTTGGAGTCACATTCTCCCCGAGTCTGGCTAAGGTGCGGTGCCCCTGTGGGCATCTTGAACATTAACTCGTTCAGGCTCAAAGGTACCCACTTGGGCCATGGCAAACGGGACGTGCCAACTCCCACTCCCCGGCAAAATCCCAGAGCCGGTCACCTCCTGACGCTCCCGGGATACTGCTGTGACCTTGCGAGCGTGTGACATGTGTTCACGGGGCCAAACACGTCTGGGCCTGACGAACAGAGGATAAACCGGTTTGCCAGAGAAGAGCAGAAAAGGACAGCCTTTCTGCAAAGACACCTGAGAACGAAGGTGCTTTTCTGTCTTGGCCCTGAGCACGCCCATGGGAACCAGGGGTGCCCCCCTGCAGGGTTCATCAGCTAGGGGGTGGTGGGGGAGCGGCCCTCCCTTCCCCTCCACCATATCTGCCCCCAGACAAGCAGTGTTTAGAAAAACCTAGCAACCCGAGGTCCAACAGACAACAGTCTCCTGTAGCATAAGCATACAGCACAAAATTTAATTTACTACACACACACATCCGTGCAGCAGGGAGCCAGCCAGCCTCCATTTTAAACCTGGCTTGCGATGAGGTTTATTTAAATCAAGACGACTGTCATCAACCTTTCGAGTTTTTTTTTTTTCCCTAAGCGTCAACAAAGTCAATGAGCAAAATTATATAGTTCAGTATAATTTTAGGGAAGGAAAGAAAAACAGAAAGTCTGTAAGTCTGGAATTCATGTCCATTGTACACATATAAGTTGGTATTACACAGTCTTCATCTAAGAGCAAAACAGAAAGAAGGCAGGCATCATATCTGGACCATATTTTTACAAATAAGTCAGTGAATATACACAGAATTATTTTACGTTTTTTCATTGAAAAACATTTGTGTGTTATATAACAAAAAGGGTATAGGGTTTGACTTTTGTAAACCCACAGAGCTTATTATGGTACATGTGGTTGTTTCCTGCATGTATATTCTGCACAAAGTCAATTATTATAATAACCTAGTTATAATATAGCATTGTCACAGCAATAGGTCCAGACCAAGGTTAAATATATATTTATAGTTTTTAAGTGAAGAAGCTTTGGAACCTTTGCTGTTGATTATCTGAGGTCACCAAATTATAATGTAATACTTTATCATATCGGTGCACTAAACAGAAAATGCAGGCATTATTTACATAATATCCGGCAACACTAAAGTAATTCTAATAATATCATACTTCAGGGCGGTGAACAGGACCAGCATACTAAAGATATAAATGAACCCTCCAAAAAACTTAACTTTTCCCCAAAAGGTAGCTCGTGCCAAGGAAGAAACTAATCTATTAACTATACTCAAGATTTTAGCATCGATTTTAATGTTTTACACTCGGTAGTAAGAAACAGGAAAATTTTTTAGACATGCGAAAAGTTTAAGCAATTCGATTTACTGCAGAAGCATAAATTAAAGTGTATTAATACCAGGCTCCGTGTTAAGGAGGGGGAGCTATTTAAAAATGGAGACAACATCACCCACATCCTCCAGGAACCCCCCAACTAGTGAGGGAAAGAGACACAGAGACAAACGCCATTTCACTACATGATGTGACAAAGGCTGAGGACGCTCAAGGAAGGGGGCCCTCCCCTCCTCGGAGTGTCAGAGAGGCTTCTCAGAGGACAAAAAAATAAATAAACAAGTCCATCAAAACCCGAGCAGAGGACATGAAGAGACAGCTCTCCAAAGAAAACACGAAGATGGCCAACAGACATACAGAAAGATGCCCAACATCACTAATCACCAGGTAAATGCAGATCAAAACCACAATGGCATACCACCTCACACCTGTCAGAATGGCCATTAAGAGAAAAATCAACAAGTCACACGTGCTGGCAAGGATGTGGAGAAAGGGGAACCTTTATGCACTGTTGGTGGGATTGCAAACTGGTACAGCCACTTTGGAGAACAATATGGAGGTTCCTCGCAAAGCAAAAAATAGATCTACCATACGACCCAGCAATTCCACTTCTGGGTCTTTGGAAGAAAACCCAAAACACTGATTTGAAAAGATATGTGCACCCCTGTGTTCACTGCAGCATTATTTATAATAGCCGAGATATGGAAGCAACCTAGGGGCCAATGACAGAAGAACGGATAAAGAAGATGTGGTATACATATACGATGGAATATTACTCATCCTTAAAACATAATAAACTCCTGCCATCTGTGACAACATGGATGGAGAGGGTATTATGCACAGTAAAATAAGTCAGAGAAAAAAAAAAGACAGATACTGACTGATTTCACTTACATGTGGAGTTTTATTAAAAATCAAAACAAAAAAACAAACGAACAAAAAAAACAGACTCATAGAAACGAAGAACAAACTGATGACTGCCAAGAGGGTGGAAAGGTGAAGGGGACTACAGTCAACAATAGTGTGATAACTTGGCACAATGACAGAGGGTTGGTTACTCGACTTAGTGTGGTGAGCACAGCATAAAATACACAAATATCAAATCGCTATGCAGTACACCTGAAACTAATTCTATTCTATAACAACTATACTTTATTTTTCAAAGAGAATGGGCAGTGCTTGCTTGCAGGCAAACAAGTCTAGGGGCTTGGCTGGCAGACGTCAGCTGTGGGAAGGATGCGTCAGAAGCGTGGAGCTAGGGGAAGCAGAGGGTGGCTGGTGGCACAGAGCTCAGAGAATGCGGAGACAGCATCCCTGCTGTTTAGTGGTGAGCGGGCTGTGAGACCAGACGGAATCATCTGGACTGTCGGGGATGTGAGAAAGATCCAGTGATCAGGCCCCAGCGAGGCAGGAAACCATCATTCTCTTCCAGCGTTCACTGGCAGTGGAAGAGGTCCCCCATCCCCCTCTCTGCATCTGCATCAGTGAAAGCTGCTGAGCTGGGCCCTGTGCTAGGGGGGCTTCATTCAGTGTGACTCCAAAGGCAAATCCTTTCATGTCTGTCTGGGACCTCATTTCCAGGCCTATAGATTGTGGGCGGTGGGGTATCCACAGACCCCAGAAAACTCACAGCCTCGACTCTGCCTTAATAACCTCTCATCACCAACAAAAGCTTACAAGTCTCCAAGAATGCAAAGGGACCAAAGTGCCCTGAATGTGTTTGTCCCCTCAGACAAGTATCACCCCAAAAGATGCAGCGAGTATTTCTGTAAGTAACTAGAGCAAGGGTGGCAATGTGCAGAAAAGCCCAAAAGATGCAAACCCTTCTTTTTTTCAAATTTAAAAGAGCAACTTATAGCCGCACGCACCATCCAAAAATTAGCAGACAAATATGTTTCTCACAAATTAATCAGAATATAAATTCAAACTTTTGTGGGTGATAATCCAAGACATGATGGGCAAGGACAGATGACAGCCACTTACCGTTAAAACTCGGGTGACGCTCTGCTTCCACAGCTGTCTCTTGCCGATCCTAAACATCACTGTGATCTGCTCGGCTTCTGGACCCTTCCAGAATGATCTTCTGACTCCTGGGAGACCCACCTGGCATCCAACGGGCTTTCAAATGAAAATTCCTCTAGAGGACCTAAAGTTCTCATTTACATTTCTAATCTGCATGTATCGTTCACCAGATACACAGAATAAAAGCTAAAAGTGCTCCTAGACTATTCAAGTGCTCTTTCTAGAGTCTCTTCCCTGAGCGTCTCCTGTGTTCCAAAGCCTTGGGTTGTTAGGGGGATACTGTTTATATGCTGTACAGTTTAAACATGCCTCTCAATCGTGGTTGTCAACCAAAGAAAGCATTTGAAAGGTTCGGTTGCAACACAACTTCGGATATTCATTTAATTCTATACACTGCCCAACAATAAGCTGGGAGTCAATAGAGATATTTGACTAGTTTCTGTGAACAGTGAGAAACTTTAAACCACATCAAAACGGAAAGCGGAGAAACCACAGCTCTGAATAAAGTGCTCGAGAAATTCAGTCTTACTCTGTCTAAACAACGTTCTGTGCATGATTAACTGCCAGCATTGTGACTAATTGTGACTAATTGTCAGATAGGCTAATTGTGACCCAAAGGAGCCATTTTTTCCCCATAAAGAACAAGAAGCCTATTTCGTATGCAAAAAGCAAATGAGGTCCATAAATTACTTACGCTCGCACAGTTAGTTGCACATACAAATAAACCAAGGTAATTCATTCTATGTGACTGAACACCTTGATCATCCTCACTGTGAATCGTGATGGGAAATCACAGCCAAGGCGATTTGAGATCTAGTTATTATGTACAATTTCTCTCATCGGGATGAATAAAAAAAGCAGGACGCCTAAAGTTCGGTTGTTTAATCCAGCATTTAGTCCTTAGAATTCAAGGTTCGGGAACCCCACTCCAGTCAAGTCATCCAAGGATAATCAGGAAACAGGGAACTCATCCTGCCAACAGCCTGCTAGTCAACCTCACAAGAGATGGACTTGAGAGCCAGGATGCTAATTATGTATTGACATCTACTGCTAATTTGGATGCTAATTTGGTATCTGAACTTGGGAGAGTCACCTGATCAACAGCCAACACTAGGACGTGGCCTCCATATGTAGGGTTAACAAAGAGACGACAATTAGACCTGAAGACAGTGAGTCCTCACTCAAGGCCATCAATAGGTTCTGCAACTTTCAGCAAAACGACAAATGCCAAGACCCATCTTACCACATGCTCACCGACATAAACCAGAGTCAAGTCCCTGCGGCATCTCGTCAACGTTATAACACAACGCCATTCAAGGATCTGCTGTATTATGTGGTAAGCAAAGGAGTTAGAGTGTGTTTATGGGATATTTTTTTTAAATCAGCCTTTGAGTATTGATAAGTGTCTGTTTTCTGTCCTAATTATAAATCTAAACTAGAAATCGCTCTCCTCTGTGTGGTGTTGAAAGACCACCAGCAAACCGCAGGGTTTTCTCATCAGCCTTGCTCAGCATCTCAGTACCATTCCCAGGAATCTTCTGTCACTATTGGATTTCAGGCCTTGAAAACAGAGATGCAGGGGCAGCATATAAAGATGGCGAGGGAGGTCAGTGGGATGAGAAAATACCACACATTTCATTCATGCTCCGTTGTGTGCTTTTTTTGGCTTTTGATCATCGTGAGATTGGGTGCATCTGATAGTGCAGGTGCTCTCATAACTGCTGTTGGTCATCAACAATCATGACATAATTGTCACTGCCAGAGTTTGTGCAGACTCGGTTGTCACTGCAGGTGACATGACCTGCAGGTGACATGCAGCACCTTGATATGTCAACAAACCACTGAAGATCCATCTGAAGAAGGAATGTGTGTCTTTGTTATTTTCTGAAAATCTGCCACTGACCCCTTCTGGGAAGACCAGGAAAATGCCAACATCACAACTTACAGAATGAGTGACAGTGGGCAGAAAGAAAATTCCAGAAGAATCAGGCCCTGAACATGAAGAAGTTTTAGAAATTTCTTAATCTACTCATTGCACTTAATATTTCTTAATATGGATGCACAATTTTAATCTATGTTTAAGTAGGTCTAAAATAGCTCCTCGATTAAAACAAAATTTTGAAGAAAATAATGCATCCTGGCTAAATTGACAGCTGTTTTTCTATCTTAGTGGTAAATGAAACCGTGGTGTGTCTTTTTATCTGAACCATGGCTTCGATCAGATAAAATATCGTTTTAAGATATCTAACGATGTAAGAAAAGTTCTCAGAGAAGGTAGAATTTAAGTCGAGCCTTGACTAAGGGTAAGATTCAAATGGGAAGAGGTAGGGAATAACATATGAGCAAAGCATGGAGGTTGGAATTCAAAAGAGAGCTTGTCTTGAGCTACAGTGGGGAAGAAATAGGATAAGTAATCTCTGAAAGGTATGTGGAGGCTGGACTACGGTGTCTGCCTAAGGTAGCTGGCCCTCGCAGGCATCAGGAAGTCCTAGGAGAATAAACTGATAAAAGTCTTATTCAGGAAAACTATGCTGCTCATTGTATGCAGGAAAGGCTAGCGTGGAAATGACAGAAGTCGGCATTCTAGGTAGGAGAAAATAAAGGATTCGATGGAGGAGTGGAAGCAGGGTCATCAAGCCAACCAAAAATGAACAGACAAGCTAAATAAAAAGAGGCAGGTCCTCTTTTCCCATCCACCATCTTGCTACCCCGAAGCTGCTCCTACACAGAAATCCTGGTTGATGAAAATGTGGGAAGGGATAGACAGATAAAACTTGACAACTGGTAATGGAAGAGAGTACAGTTGTCAACAATTTTTCCACTTTGTCAAACTTGGGTGAAGTGAAGAATCATAATAACTCAAACAGGAATGGGGTAATCTAGTGAAAGTACATTTTGGAAATTGGATGACTAAAGAAATATAAATAAAGCTCTCATTCTTCACTTTTCCTTTCAGTCTTTTCATCTTGAAAACTTGGAGGTCAGCATACGCAAGACCAAAAACATCCATTACCCTTTTCTTTAGTCGATCATAATTTAAAAATTTATAATAGAAAGTACTCATAATAAAAAGAAAAGAAATAATAATATATTGATTCAATAATCATTTGAGCTGCTTCCCCTCAAAAAAAAAAAGTTTTAATACTTTCCAATAAAGTGTGGTTTGTTGGTTTGGCCATCATTTCCATGAGTTAAAATTGTGGAGCAAAAGCTAAAAAAAATGATGCATACGTTTTCTGGAAGCCTCATCTGTCAACATTCAAAAGAGAGGAAGGAGGAGAGGCAGGAGAAATCCCAAAGGAAGATACAGAACGATGATGTATTTAGAATAAATCATACACTAAACAGCAGAAGGAGGAAGGCTCGATGTCAAACGCATATGTTCCAGACGTGGTTATGGACACAACTTTCAAGTGGGAAGTGTAAGAGCTGGGGACGTTAGCACTGGGAGAGGGGTGTTTCAAAAGAGACAGAGTCCCAGGAAGCTCACTCTGACGTCTCTTCTCATCTTCCTCCTGGTGACACTTCCACATTCTCCTGGTTTGAGGAAGCCACACTTCTGATCCTGGCTCACCTCTTCTGCTTGGTTGTGTGACTTTGATAAACCACCAGCCACACGGGCTCCCTTTGCCCCATGAACTACGTGAGGCTGGTGGCCAGACGGTCCTGCAGGTGCATTCCAGCCCTAGACAAAATGCACGGCCTAAGCGAGTGCCCTTTGCCATGTAGATCCCAAGCACACGGCACGCTGAAAGTGATCGCAACATTATCTTAATATGAATTCTCCATGCGCACCTTTAACAAGGCGTATGAAACGCTGGAAAGATTATGTCACTGGAACCATCTAAAATGAGGTCGATTACTTAAGCTTGAGAATGACCCTATGTCTTCATTACTTCTTTCAGAAATTCAAGGTCCAAACAGATACAGGACCGGAATTAGTCACAGATTGAAGAAAACCCTTATGAACGCGCTAATTTTTGCTTTGTGAAAGCGGCAGACCTAACCCATCTTTCCCTTTGTTACCTCTTAGTTGCTATTGTTCCACTTCATACACGGGGATTTTAAGGCACGATTTCTCCCAAACACAAAGCAGCAAAAACACCGACTCTCGGCCCTCTTTTTTGGTTCTGATTTAGTTAATCAGTTACTTATTGAGGAGTAAAATGTATTTTTCATTGCGTAAGTGGCTGCCTGCACCAAGCCCTTGTCCCTGGTACTGAAGACAGCAAGGAGCAGTGAGTAACCTGAGCGAGCCCGCAGCTCACCGCTGGTTCCCGGCTGCCACATCCAGGCTGTCACATACAGGAAGCCGAGACGACAGCAGCACAAATGAGGACCAGGACCCACGTTTCCCTGGGGGATCATTGTGAATGCTATTATCACAGTTGTGCTTGTTTTTGTTCAACTAGGAAAGAAAAACGTAGAGAGTTAGGTTCACCAGCAAACATAAACATTCTCCCTTATCCCTGCATTTACTTCCTCTTGGCTTTTCTCTTGTGCTATAAAGTATCATGAAATGGTAAACTCAAAATCCTGTTCCTTTCCTACAGAAATCTTTCAAGACAAAAATGAACCAAATGCTATTCGGTGTAATGTTAAGAATGATTAGTTAATTCACTCAAGAGGCATCTTCTAAAACCAGCAGAAACTATCTCTAGCCAGGGTCTGTAACATCACCCCATCAGAAGCACATTAATCAGCCACCATGAGAGAGAAACACCCCAACTTATGAGACCTTAATTGTGCAAACCCCCTTTTATTATTATTTTTATCATATATATAAACCCATGAAAATAACCAACACATATTCATAAACACCGAAGGTTAGCATAGCACTCACACCCATGTTAAGGGGTCTGGCAGTAAAATGAAATGCACTGATTTGTGATGCAGAAAATTTTCTGATTACAAGAACGTGATCAGATACAGAAAATCTATTTATCCGAACCCCAGCAGTAATTCCTGGAAAGAATGTCTTGTCTCTCTTTGAAAAGCTTAAGAGTAGAGTTGGGGAGACATCGATGAAGATTTTCCAGCCGGAACCAAAAACGATTTGATCACCTCAGAAAGAGAACAGTTAGCAGAAGGTCAGAGTTCAAGAGGAGGCTCTGATGCTTTGCTTTTGGTGACCTCTAACCCCCAGCAACACCACTGTGAACTCTTAGAGGTCAGGGATTCATCTGTCTGTCACATCTGTATTTTGGGGTCTTTGTGCTGCTCATTTAATGAATGAAGCAATCCCGTGTATAACCTCATCCAGGAGCTAATTAGGTCTCTAAACCTCAAACCCACAAGTGAGTTGCTCTGCTACTAACAAAGCAAAACTTATATTGCCAAGGAAGACAAAAATAATTTATTTACCTACTGGTGTTTTCGATGTTTCCCCCTTCTTAAAGACCACAATATAACTTGTCATAGCGTCATTACCACCGACAGATTTCACAAGGCAAGTCTCAAACACTGCCGTTTCCTTCAACCGCAAAAATGGGACAGGCTCATTTCAGAGAGCAAACACAAACTCCATGACCACATAATACAATAAATTTGTTTTAATCCTAACAAAACTACATTATGTAATGCTACGCAGACCAAACATTCCTCCAAAGCTTCTTTAAGGATGACTTTCAACCAAAACTGGCATCACAACTTTTCTGATAGAATAGAGACAAAAGAACACCCAATCAACACTGATATACACATATAATCCCTATCATAAGTATATTTAACAATTGCTTTATAAGGCAATATCTAGTTTCCTCTTCCTGATGAATCACCAGCTTCCTGATTTCTCATCTATTATTAACTCTGCCACTGAAAACAGTTAACATTGAGCCTTGTATTCAAAGGGAACCCTCAGGTAGATTCAAACATCCACACGAGAGGGTATAATTAATTACGCATATCAACTTTCATTGACTGAATGTAAATGTACTTAGATATAAAAACGTGAAAGCCAGGATAGGGCAAGGATACTGAAAATGTAGCATCTGCCTGGCGATTTAGTATTTGACGTGAAAGTTAATCTGAATCATTATTTTCTTTGGACTGTTTTAACTTGTAGATATTATATCATCAAAAATGTGAGAAGTTTCCTGTTTAATAGAAAACAAAGCAAAAAAAGTCCTTAAGGATAAAATCGGGTGATATAATTCCTTTCCTTGGCAGTCAAAAAATTAATTCCATATTTGAGGTGTGATTTAAAAAGTTCTTAAGATTTTGAGAAAACATTTTAGCATAGCTCATTAATCTCACCAAAACCACCATTATGTCTATTGAGCCTCTCCGACATACCCAACACAACATCGTTCAAGTATAAGGTATAAAGAGTTTATAATCCAGCAAAGGAGATAAAACTGCAAATTGCCAACAGTAAAGTAAAGTATTAAGTTGTAAGCATCTATCGAGGTGGATGGGAATCCAGGCTGCCACAGCTCATGAGTCAACACACGTAAAATACACCCTCGGTAGGCAATAAGGTTGAAAGGAAAAAAACTTTCCATAAAACTTCGTTTTTAAATTAGCCTGAATTACTTAAATAAAGTAAGAGCGATAGCACACCTACACATTAAAGGGGAAATTAAACAGCTAAAAAAAGTCTGTACTATTCTCCTTTCATGATAGAAGGAAATAAAGGAAAGGTATATTCCTGTGGTAGGTGTTCTAGAATTGGAAGCGGGAAAAATAGTTTCCCTCTGCTTTGCCACGTTCATCCTCCCCCTTCCCCAACACACAGGGTTAACGTGTGAATCTGCTCCAACAGAAAATTCTAGAAGGACAGTGTCTCCCTGCTCCCCAGGAAGCCAGCCCGCACTTGGAATGCAGCCACCTCCTGAGGGAGAGCCACACCCCACTTCTACTCCAGTTCCTCTCACTCTCTCTCTCTCCCCCAACCTCCCCTTCTGCTTCAGCCTCCCTCCTTTCTCGTCCCAAAGCCTGGAGGAAAGTCGCCTCTCATCCAAACCTCACACGTTCTCTTCCGGGTCATCGCCTACTTTCTTGCCATTCCGAGCATCCTTTTGACACAAGCAAGAGATTGCCCAGCGACACTGAGACTAAGGCAGACCACGGGAGCACTGCTTGGTGAGCAAGCGTTTCCCTGCCAAACGCTAGGAGGAAAAAAACACACATGCTTATTACATAATAACAACAAAGAACAACAGAAAACAAAAACGAAGTGGTTAATCCACTGAGTGATGTAGAGCTATAGCAGAAAATCTATTGCGTCTCTAATCCGGAAAATACACAGAGCAGAAAACAGCCATCTCCTCAAAGGAAATGTCAGGCGATTACAACTAAAAGAACTAACTACAGTTGAAGGCAATTTTTCTCCGAACTGTTATCCCCATGGGAGAATTACATTTCCCTCCCTTATGTTTTCCTTTGAGAAAATTAATGAAATGCAAAACATTTTTAAGTCACAAAAGTTTGTCCTGCAGAAAGTTTCCCAGCGGTGAGCCGTTGATATAGAGTTTATTTCTCCTAATTAGTTCTACTCAACCCTTATAGAGATTAAATCTCATTAAAATCAGTTCGAAATTCTTACTTAAATATTAAAGGTTTATTCTAAAATGTAGAAGCAATGCCCAAAGAACAGGAGAGCCCCTAGCCAAAACTGTGCAGCCACGAAGAAAGAAAAAAGCTCCGAGCCACCTGCTGCCCACCCCTACAAACCACCTCTCTGAGAAAGGACACCAGCCATCATGTCCGTTCTTGCCAATGGCGGGGGGGAGGGGCATCACGCTGACCCCTAAATGTACCTTCAGATCTGTGTGGAACACGCCTCCTCCTTCTGTGGCAAAGTCGCATCCACGTGTCAAGAACTTGTTCACATGCACGGACCACTTTCTGAATCTTTGCTGAAATCATATTGCTCATCCCTTGATTCTAATAGTTTTTATCCTGAATAAATAATTACCTTTTTAGAAATATAATTTGTGCTAGAATTCTTCGAAACGAGGGTTTTGAATGTCACGATGAGCACAGCATCTCACATAATACGTGCTCATTCAATACATATCAAGTGATACATTTTTAAATCACCTGAATTGCATACGGTAATCAGCCCAAAACTAACGCCTCTATTAAGGAACACCTCTATTTTCTAACCCTCCTGAAGGTGTCATTTTTTTCATGCCTTTGGTGTCCTCATTTTTGCTGGGCGTTGTTTTTAATCGGAGGCCATCGGTAGCGACAGCGGTGTTTGGGGTTTGTGGGGAAGGAGTTATTGAGAAGTGTGAAAGGTCCTAGTTAAACAGAAGACGGATACCTGCTTCTTCAGTATCTCCATTCCCTCTCGTCGCCCAGACTGAAGTATGAGCTTTACAACGCGATCGACGCCCACATTTTTTTCTCTTGCACTAAAGTACACACACAGGTGCTCTTTATTGCCATCTTACTGAGTGATTATCGAATAGGAGAGAATTGCAAACCATAACTCCATGGACTGAATTATTCATAAGAGTGAATGTCGATATACTGAGCATCAACGTACCGTCGCTCTGAGCCGTCAGCGGAGGCTTACCAACATTTTCCTGACGGGGAAATTGTTGTCGCAATATTATTTGTGGTGCGCAAATGTCCAACTGGTAAAGCTCCACTATTAACGATGGATCTATCCACGCCCGACGAGAGCTCTGGGCCTGCAACCCCCAGGCTTAGATGTCTGAGGCTCTTTTTTCCCCTTTTCTCTGTGAAAAGAAACCCTCAGAATTCCACTTACAAGGTTTACAGCATTTCAATCTCGTGCCCTATAACATCTGATGTTTGGAGGTTAATCAAATGAGATTAATCCAGAGATACTACATGTTGGTTCTTTTCTTTTTTTTTTTTTTCCTTTCAAGCACAATATGCGTGTAACGATGCAGTCTGCGCGGGGTGGACCCGGGTTCTGCAGACGGATGCCCACGAGTGGAGGTTTGCTGCCACCCAGTGGCCGAAAAGTGTAACTCACCGGTACCCGCCGCCAGAAACGTAAGGAAATGCAAGAAAATGCAAAACGGACCCGTCTGCTGAGTACATCAAGCCTTCCTTATCTCGTATTTACAAAGAAGACAAAATAATGGAAAAATTACTGAATGCCTTAATGGAGGACAAGCCAAAGTCCCCCTTTTTATAATTCTAAGCCATAAGAAACGTGCTCTGTTCATTCATATGGTTTCCCTTTCAATAACTCTCAGTTTAGAAACTTTGCCTACTACGGTATCATATGAACCAAACTAAATAATGAAATAACTAGAAAATACATCTCACTGCACTAAAGATGGGACGTTGCACAGGCAAAATTTTTTATATCAATCTCTAAAGAAGTAAAAAATGCAAATATATTATAGAGTGCCACAATATTGATAGTTAGAGTAAATTAATTTTGAATGATTTCAAATGATCTTTAAGATTCTTAACCTCACTTAAACAATTCTAATACTAATGTTTTTTTAATATAGTTTTTTATCATCAAAATAGCACACATTTACTGTGGAAAACATAAAGATAAATATCACCCTAATCGGAACACTATGAAGATATATTCTTCTTCTGATTTTTTATGAGAAATGTTCTGGCTTCCATTTTCTTAAAAAATATATATATCTGTACATATGTATACTTATTCCTTTATTTTTAGTTTACAAGCTATTGTGAAAATTTTCTCATATTGCTGAATATGAGAAATCTAGCTTAATGGTTGTAATATCATGTTAACTAGATGGGCTTTATTTAGCCAATATTTTTATTTAACTGTAAAACTGGTTCCATATTTCCACTATTATAAACAACACTGCAATGAATATCTCTGTGTACAAACCCTTGCATAGATCTTTTTATTTCAAAATGAATTATTTTTTTAAGTTTGTACCTTGTGGTTTCCCTGAGAAATTTATTTCATTTGTTTCATCGCTGCCTACGGATGAGAAACGGTACATCCCCATTACTACACTGCAGGTATAATTTGCTAGGTTTTGACAATGGTGAAGCTGAATGTTTTAAAAATATTTATTAGAGATTTGTAGGGGTTTTTTTGTTTAGTTTTGTTTTTTTACTTTTGTAAATCGTCTGTCACGTCCCTTCCTATTTTTCTCCTGGTAATTTTCTTTCTGTCGATTTATAATTGCTCTTTCTTAAAACTGAATAAAGATATCGCATACACACCGAAAATGAATCGCTGATTCAATAGTACAATCACACAAAGTAGAATGAAATACAAAAGCCTTAAAGATTTGGACCAAGACGGGAATTTTATTTCTACAAAAGGGATGATCCATTGTAAGCTATAGTAGGTATGTGCTAAAAAAAACAGCATTAAAATAAAATAAGCAAAACCTGTTAGAAATACAGGCACCATTAACAGGAAAACTATAACAAAAGGAGGCTCAGATCGAATGTTTCAAGAGAAACATATTAAACCTTATTCTCTCCAGGCAACGTTACTCTTTTACAGGCCGCAGATGGCTAGCGAAATTAATCATGCATTAGAACACAAGAAAACTTGTTTTAAGCTTGTTTAAACAAACCCGCCCCATTAAATGGAGGTAAATTTCAGCGAGGACAGTGGAAAGTGACTTTGCCTGGCCCCAAACCGCTCCAAGTCTCACATGTCCTCGAGGGCCCTCTCACCCGCCTCAGGGGGACCCTCTGGCCCGGGGCCACAGTCAAGGTCGGTCTGCGTGGGGTCAGTAACCACTGGTGCCAAACTCCAGGTCTGTCTCACAGTGACCCGGTGGATACACAACACGCATCCTGTCGCCGGTGGACACGTGACTTCATCCTGTGGTCATCTCCATAACGCCCAAGTGCGTAATTAGCATAGATACCCTGGCCAAGTGGCAGAACCCTCCATTTTCCAGGTGTGGATTCTTCTGGAACAACGTCTCCCTCTGAAAACAGAAGGCAGCACCGCCATCCGAGATGTGACAGAGGCAGCAGGCCATGCCCACCACAAATCCTGTTAACTCTCCTGTCCCGCCTGTCTCAAGACAGATGATGGCACCTTGAGGCTCCTCCATCTCGGCACTCTGGATCTTTGGATCTGAAAAATTCTGTGCATTGTGAAATGTTCAGCAGCATCCCTGGCCCCCAGCCATTAGATGCCAGCAGCACACCCTCCTCAGCTGTGACAATGTCTCCAGACATTTCCCAATGTCCTCTGGGTGATAAAGTCGTTCTTGGTGGGGAAGCACTGAATGAGATGAAGTGAGCTTAGTCGGGGGTGGGGGGGGTGGGGGGGACTCCGTTTACAGCTGCTGTTCCAGACAGGACTTCTTGAACGGGAAAGAAGCACAAGTCCCATTGAGCCTCTGGATTTGGGAGGCGACCAAGCCCATAGCTGAGTGCACCGCGCCTGCCACGGACACAGTAACACGGAAGGCTCCCAGCTCTGAGTGGAGCCCAGAGCAAGACCGGGTCCCATCTGGTGCCAGTCCTCTGACCTTCTGACCCAGCTCGATAATTCTGGGGAGAAATGGGATGCTGCGTGGAGCCCAGAGAAGAAAATCAGAGCAGAGGTCCCTTGCCCCATTTTTTTTTAAACATTCCTGCTCACTACTGAGCCCAAAAGAAACTCCAAGTGACCAGGGTTCCCGTCCTGAGCTCACAGTTTTCTGATACTACAAGCGTAAATTTGGACTTCGGCGATGACTGCTGACGGGGAAACCCACACCCTCAGCATACCTCCTTCTGTCTACGGCCACCATTCCCTCAAGCCAGCCCTGAGGCCCCTTGGGAGAGAGAGGTCACTTTCGTTTCTCCTCCTGTGCATCGGGTGATGCTCCTTCCGGTTTGCTCCCGTCCCTACAGCCTGAAAGGTTTGGCATCCCACAAGATCGTCTTTGCCAACTGCTTCACGGGACAGATTAGGAAATAGGTCCCCGGAGACGTTTAGTTACATCCCCCATTGGTGACAGCAGGTGGGGGCTGGCAGGACGAGAACTCGGGTCGAGAGCTGGTGTAAGCATCTCTGTGTAGTAGGAGGTGATTCTGCATCCTGCTTCAGCCCTCTCCTTAGCGTGTGTCACACCCAGAGAAAGGGAATGCATCCATCCATTGTATGTCACATGCTTAAACATCTAGAAAAAGAGGAAGTTTTGACTCCATAATGCGAAACCTTCTCAGCTGTCCAGCTGTTTTGTTTCTCTAGCCCTAGGTGGCTGCCCTGGCTTCTTTCGGCTTACAAGAACCTTTATTCAAGTCCAAGTTAATCTTAAGCACCCTTTGCCCTAGACTTTCCTTAAAAACGGACATAAAAGAATACATTAGAATTCAAGACCATGTTTTGTGCAAGAAATTAAGGGTAAGCTACCAGGAGGAGTTGCTTTTTATTTATTTATTTTTTAAGGTATTAGTTCAGTTACAAAGAGTCACCGTCACCTGATGAGGTGACTTCATCATAGATGATAAAAACATGTATAAGTTTCATACCAAATGTGCTTGGGTCTGATTCTATAAAACTTCGAGGTATATTTCCGAAAAGAGTGATAATATTAAAATTCAAATGTATTTTGCCTCAATTCCTTAACCTTGAACAAGTCACTCGGATATTTTCAGGCTTCTCCACAAGGTGGGGCTAGGCTCCAGGCAATTCTGTGGCCGAGGTTGGATGTATTGGTGTTTTGGAAACTTTTTATTACCAAGCGTCTCTCATCTTAACGTTCTTGATAGCGTGGCTCACTGTAACTCTAAGTATCATTCATTAAGGTAAAGGATAAATATTTCTAGCAAACAGATATCTCTGTGTCCATTGGTTGCTTATGGTGATCACTTTAGTTACATATACGTTGAATAACAATGGTATTCCCCTGAAACTAATATAATATTGTGCATTAGCTGTATTTTAATGAAAATCTTGTTAAGCAACATTCCCAGCGCCATTGGAGAAGCTGTAATTTCTCAGCCTCAGCTCGTTCGTGCAATGGTTTACATCTATGTCCCCCCCACTGGGAAAGCAGGTGTGTGAAGGGCATGGGGAGCACACCCCCTTCGGCCTCTGTCCCCAGCGATGGGCACCAGCTCGGTCCCGATCCCCTCGGGAGAAAATGTGGCCAAGAGTCAGAGGTCTTTAGAAGATTTCTATGAGCTCGGGAGAAGCAGAAAACCTCCTCGGGTCTATTTAGATGATGGGCAAGGCAGACAGTGGGGGAACTTGGGGGAGACTCAGCAGCCTTCGCTGAGCGAGCCCTGCATGCCAAAAAATATAATAATAATAATAATAATAATAATAATAAAGCCTTTGCATGCCTCATCGCACTGGAACCCCATAACAAGCCGACAGGGTAGCCCGACTCACCCCATCTTATAGAGAAGGCTACAGCTTTAAGAAGCATCCCACCATGGGGGACCCAGCTGGAGAGCGGGCACCTGACTGCCAGGCTTCTTACTTTGCTACCAGACTGCAGTCAAGCAGATATCTGGGACCCTCCTGAAGAAGCTGGGGCCCACCTGGCTCAGGCTTGCCGTGGAGTCCTCAACAACCTATCAGAGTCCTGGGACCAAAAGCCGTTTTAAAATATATATATATATTTCTAATCACTGCCTGCCTGTCTCCGAGAAGGTTCAAGGGGATTCAGTTCCTATCCCATCTCAACATTTCTCAAAAGCCCCTCGCCCCTGGCCTCTCCCCACTCCCCCGCTTCCCTCCCTCCCTCGTCCCCTCCTCCTCCTTCCTCCCCCTCCCCCCCTCCCCCCCCTCTGGCCACACTCTCCCCCCCATTCCTCACTTCTGGGGCTCACTGCCAGAGACTGGCAGCTCCAAATTCTCCTTTGAGGGCAGAAGGGATCCCCACAGATCACCCAGCCTGGGCCACATGGGATTCAAACACATCTGGACACATCTGGACATGTGAAATGAGCTGGGGAAGTCCTCAGGGAAGGTGGGTGACTCCTGAGAGTTCAAAATACCTTCAGATTTTAGGGGAGGGGGTTGTTCCTTGTCCCTTACTTTGGCCCATGGAGAAGAAAGATCCACAGAAGACCGCACAGGATCTCAGGGGGGAGCCCAGGGAGGGAAGAAGGGAAAGGTGACGCTTCCAGGCCCTGAACTGTGGCTCAGGGAACTGAGTCTGTGAGAAGGGGCCACACGTGAGCACCCCTGGGGACTGGGGGGGAGGGGGACTGGGGGGCAGCTGGTGCCGCCCGGCTGTTCGGGAGGAGAGGGGTGTGTCGGGCAGCACCTGCCCGACTGCCAGGCCCCAAGAACCACGAGCACCGCCTGGGTACCGGATGCCAACACCTTCCACCACGGCTGTGACGGAGAGCGTCACGCGTGGAGCTGGCCGGGCTCTGAGCCCAGGTCTGTGCTCCAACTCTAGTCTGGACGTCACTGTGAAGGGGTTTCTCAAGCGAGATTCACATTTAAGTCAGTAGACTCTGGGGAACACCGATTCCCTTCCAACAACCTGGGCCAGCCTCGTCCAACCAGTCAAAGGCCTTGAGAAAAAAGATGGGGGGATCCCCGAGAACAAGGGAATTCCGCCCCCAGGCTGTCTTTGGATTAACTGCCCCTTCCAGGTGCGAAGCTGAAGAGCCCTGGAGTCACCCTTGACTGGGCTTCCCTCCACCTCCTCTCTCTTCCCATGCACCCCCAAACCCTGTCAGCGCTGCTACACGACGCATCCGGAGTCTGACCACCTCTTAGCTCAGCGCTGCCGCGCCTGCCCCAGAAAGCGCTGCCTCGGGCCAAATCACTCCCGCGGCTGTTCCAGCACGCAAGGCGGCCACAGGACCTTTGCATGTGACGTTCCCGCTCCCTGGAACCCTGTTTGCCGGATGTCCACATGGTGTTTTCAAGTCCTTTGCGACCCTTGTCACGGAGGTGATTTCTGAGCACCCCATAACACAGCGACCCCCACCTCCCCAGCCGCTCTCCAGAGCTCCCAGCAACCCTGCTTCACCGACATCCGCCCCCTGAGCTCCCCCGCAGCTGACGTAAGCCACGCACGCTCTCCCACCGGAGCGGGAGGTGAGGAGGGCGGGGGCCGGGTCTGCGCTGCTCGCTGCTGGGCCCCCAGCCCCTGCTTCACGGGAGGCGCTCGACAAGCACATGACGAGTGAAAACCCACATTCAGACGCCGGTGGTCTAGGAAACGCGCTTCTGAGAAAAACGCGTGACCCGTCTGGGGCCAGGACTGTGTCTTGTTCACATCTCGTCCTGGCCCCCAGCCCCGCGCCTGGCTCAGGGGCCAGCAAGTCCACGTGCACGGAAGGTTTTATCAACAAGCACACGGAGCGGAAGGTTAACTACGCCCCACGCCGCACCCTTCCACGAGGCGGGACTGCGGGCGGCTACAAAGGCGTGAGACGAGCCGGCTTTCTGATTGGGAATTGGGAGAGAAGCTGCACGAGCTGGCCCCCTCCCCTGTCTGCTCCCCTGCCTTTGTTTGTGGGGCTGCCACCCGGCTGCTACCACCCCTGCTGGGAGGGACAGTCAGCATGACCGCAGACGGAAGGCCATGGATTCCGATCGGCTTATCGGTCCTAACAGACGAATATTTTAATCTCCATGGGCCTGATGTCTTGATCTCTTCTAACCTTCTAAGTCAAGGAGGGAAAGGAGACAGCTACGTGTGAGCGCCTCACTCTCGAATTAGCTTCTGGCATCTGTAAAAAGCACCTCCATCTCTCGATTTTCCAAGAAGGGCACATCCGGCAGGGGGTTAGACAATCTTTCCCAAACCCAGAAGGCTCTTGAGTCGTCTCGGATGCTTCGTATAAATGCAGAGTCTCAGGCCTACTGCAAAGCCAGTGAATCGGAGCCACCGTGCAAAGGGCCCAGCTGATGCCGCTGTGACCGCCAGCGCCAGGCCCAGGTCAAGGTCGAGGTCCCAGGACGACCAGCAGAGGGGGGCGCAGCGCCCGGCCCCCTCCCCATCTGGATGAAGGTGAGGACACCTTCCAAGAGTTCATTCTCCAGCTGAGCGTAGGCGCAGACGCAGCCCTCCGGGCACCTGGGCGCCCTGCACGCTCCCGTCCAGTCCTGGGGTCTGAAGCTGGGAAAGGCTGGGGCAGCGGTCCTCAAAATCTCAGGTCTCGGGAACCCTTGACGCCCTTGAAAATCACCAAGGACCCAAAGCCTATGCATAGGTGGGTTACAGCTATTGATATGTACAGCATTCAAAATTAAAACCGGGACATGTGTGAAACGCAAGAATACACAAGCACACCTTCAGTCGGCCACCACCACGATGACGCTGCCACGTGCCACGGCAGCCACCGGAAAGCAACTCCACAAGCAAGAGGTCTTAGGGTAAGTGCGAACATGGTTTTGACCTCAGAGACTCCCTGAAAGGATGTGTCCCCCCCCCCAGGGGTCCTGGTCCACACACGGAGAACTTCTGGGCTATGGGAATGGGTGGAGTCCCCGACTTCCTGCAGGAAACTGACCAACAGGTGGCCAAACTCTGACATCATTTCCTGTCCTGACTGGAAGCAAAGGGAGGCCTCAAAAATGAAATCTGCAAGGAAACCAGCTGAAATTTTCGAGAAGCTACAGCGCCACCATCACCCCAAGCCAGCCTCTTGTAGCATCAGAGAAGAAGGGTGCCCAAGATGTCCGCACCCCAGTCCCCAGAACCTGTGACCACGTCGGGGCGCGTGGCTAAGGGATGATGTTACTCGGCTGACCTTAGAATAGGGAGAGCAGCCTGGATCATCCAGGGGGGCTCACTGTGGTCCTGGGGGTCCCTACAAGCGATGACGGAGGCAGGAGAGGTGCCACTAAGGAAGAGCCACCAGAGAAATGTGACATTGATGGCGTGGAAACGCGCGCGAGCCAAGGACGCAGGCGCCGCTGGACGCCGGAAAAGGCAAGGGGGGGCACCCAAGGGACGCCCCGAGGTGCCCTGGAGGAGGAAACGCTTTCCTGTGGGCAGAGCTCGGGGGAAACGGGCCGAGCCTCTAGCTCCGGGGCCTGGCCAGGTGGCACAGGAGGCCACGAGAACCCCTCCAATAGTGACGACATCGCCTGCAGAGAAACGGAACACCGAGTGATGGAGACAGATGACGGTCGCGTGGAAACCAAACCCGAAAGACGCCGAATTCCAGGCGGCCACGCCCCGAGCAGCCACTAGGCGGCGACCTCGAACCGCTCGCTCGGTTCTCCGCCCGGATCCGCAGCCTGAGCCCAGGTTGATGAGAATTCGCTGCCTGGACACGCTAAACACTACTTGGGATAATCTGACCATTTAAGCACTTTCTCAATTTAAAAAGTTGAAAACTGTTTTTTTTTTTTAATAAATGCAATAATAAAAGGAGGATAAATTTAAAGCGCAGAGAGGGTTACTTGTCCTTCAGCTCTTTCCGCCTCTGCATCTTAAGAGGGAGGCATTTTTATGAGTGTTTGATGAGGCCTTTGGTTCTGTCTTGCGTTACTTTGGAAGGGCATGTGAGTTTGCTGTGTAATCAAAAATTATCTCCTAGAATTGCATCTCTCAAATAAAGCCAGGGCAGAAAGGGAGGCTGTGTATTTAAGCCCTTGGGAGGTGGGAGGGACGGGGGAGGGGAGGGCACGCTGCCGCCTGCAGGATGGGAGAAGCTTAAGGATGCTGTCACCCCACATCAAAACAAAAAAACAGCCCAAAGAAACTTCACAGCTTCACAAGAGATTCACAACATAATTTCCTGTCCAGCATACAATGGGATTCTACGTAGCCATTATAAGTCATGTAAAAGCATTTTTTATGAAATGGATACATGTTTCTAATATGCTGCAAAATGAAAATAAACTTCGTAAAAATCATCGAATAAAAAATAAATTGCAGGAACATGTATGTGGGAGACTATGGATGGTGATCATTTCTGAGACTGAGAGAGAGATTGTTTTTATGATTTTTTGGCTCATCTATATTTCCCAGGTTTACTTCTGTCTTATTTTTAATTTTTATTTTAATTGCTAGCACTACTCTCTACTGGGCTTCTTCTAAGCACTTTATAAATGTCAACTTAATCCTCACAAATGCCCATGAAGTCGCTACCGTTATAATCCCCATTTGTGCAGATGAAAACATGGAAGCACAGAGAGATCGAGTGACCTATCGGAAGTCACACAGCTGATGAGTGGGGGAGCCAGGAAGTGTGGGTGAGATTCTTTCTTCTTAACAAAACAAGAGCAAAAATAAAGAAAAAGCACAAAGGAAAAGATAGGAAGGAAGGAAGGAAGGAAGGAAGGAAGGAAGGAAGGAAGGAAGGAAGGAAGGAAAACTGTGTGACATAAGAAACAACATCCACTTCTTTTTAAAAACTTTTTTAAATTGCTTAATGCCTCTAAAACTGTAGTATATAAGGATATCTGCTTTTTTTTTAAAGGGAAAAGTATAAACTGAAAAATAAATAAACATTGAAACGGTTAACCCCAAATAAAATACAACAATGCAGAAATATGCAAGTAAAGTGTCTGAAACACTTTAACTTTTCCCCACATACTTCACATGGGCTGCTCCCCTTCTCAGAGCACTATAGGTGTGAAAGGGCTGCGCTGACATCTCTACCTGACAAGCCTGGGCTTCGCCTCTGTAAAGCATGCCTCGACCTGATAAATGTCATAAATTTTTTTAACCAAGTAAAAGAAAACCGAATTGTAGAAAGAAAAGAAAGAAAGAAAGAAAGAAAGAAAAAAAGAAAGAAAGAAAGAAAGAAAGAAAGAAAGAAAGAAAGAAAGAAAGAAAGAAAGAGAAAGAAAGAAACAGAGAAAAGAGAGAGGGGGGGAAGGGATGGGAGGGGAGGGAAGGGAAGGGAGGGAGGAAGGGAAGGAAGGAAGGGAAGGAAGGGAAGAAAGGGAAGGAAGGAAGGAAGGGAAGGAAGGAAGGAAGGAAGAAATAGAAAGAAAGAAAAAGAAAGAAAGAGAGAGAGAGAGAGAGAGAGAGAGAAAGAAAGAGAGAGAAAGAAAGAAAGAAAGAAAGAAAGAAAGAAAGAAAGAAAGAAAGAAAGAAAGAAAGAAAGAAAGAAAGAAAGAAAGAAAGAAAACGAGAAGAAAGAAAGAAAAAGAAAGAAGAAAAAAAGAAAGAGTGGTGGGGAAAGTGCAAAGCCCAAGCTCAAAGAGAGACAAGCCTTAAATACTAGTTCAAACTCGCCAAGTTCATCTTCTTCGAGACCAGGGGCTGCAGATGAATGAACTTCGTTCATGCGTCTGCAGCAAAAACAGACTGGCCAGTTCAATCAGAGGCTGCTGTGCTTAGCACTGGGGCGGGAAGGGGGGTGGGGGTGGTTAGGGGAGAGGAGGTGGGAGGGGAGGTGGAAAGGGGAGGAGACGGGAACAGGAAGAAGCCTGGAAGAATGAGGGTGAGGGGCAGGGAGACGGAAGACAGGAAAGAGAGGGGCGTAATGCGGACGCCTCATTTTTCTACGCCGGGGTTCACACGGTGAGGAGGGACACACAAACATATGTTGAAACTCATGAAGCCAAAATACCTATGGCTTTCCCTTCCTCCGTCCCTCTGCAGACACAGCAGGCCTCCATCCCCGCCTGCAAAAGCGGTGAGCGTCTTTATCCCTCCGAAACAAGGCCAGGATTAAACTTTGTGTAGACGTTTGAGTGTCATCTCTCACGAGCATTAAGCAAAAGCCTTCATTTCACCACAATATCCTCCAGTACACAAAGCGGGATTTAACAGACTTTTTTAAAAAAAAAAAAGAAATCTTAAGACGAATAAAGCAGGTACCGCTTAGGAGATGGAGGGCAGAGCCCAAAAGCTGCGAAGTGGTTTCATTGGTCCATTCAGCTCACCCCCTTAGCTCCCTTCCAGGAAATGGAATACGATGAAACTGTTTTAAAATAATATTGTTCGCGTCACTGCACGTGCCAAGGCTTGTTGAAAGGAGCTCTCTGCTCCTCTGGACAGAATGCAGGTGGCCAGCTGTGCAGGCACAGCAGATGAGCTGAGCCGGGAGCTGCTGCCTGAGCTGTAGGAACACGGACTGCTGAGTTGAGCTGAGCTGAGCTGAGCCCCTTGGAACTACTTAGAAGTCTTCAAAATCCCAGCGTTCTGCCTGAAATGACTGATCGTCCCCAGCCCTCCCCCACGAGCATCTTTATCCCCCCTGTGTCCCTGAGATCCCAACCACAAAATCTGCCAAATTCCCAGACTGCCCACAAAATTGCACACAGCACATTTAAGAAGTTCAGAGGCTGAGATAAAGGGGAGGATGAAGGCAAGCTCACGACATCTCTTCATTGTTTTAAAAGCTATTTTGCCCCTCATCTTTGCTCTCCGGCCTTTGACCAACACGCATAAAAATGTGAAGCTAATTTCTCTGCATTTACTAATTTACTAGTGACGTGCTGGGCCCTGTATTATTTTGCCATGGTGCCAGTGGCCTAAACGCTTAACTTTTCTAACCTATACAAAAGGGGAGTGGAAAAGTCTATTTTTAAGAAACTCCAGGGCACGAATGCATCTCGTGTGCAGGATTCCCGCGCAGAGGTGCAATCTTAAGAAGACTCGCTACGTTCTTGGCATTCCACTCTCCTCTGGCGTTATTTCCCAGTTCTAGAAGGAGATCGAGAAGGCAGGGACAACTCGTTAACCCTTTTTAAATCTTTATCATGAAATTTAAAATATCGGCTCACGGGGCGTATATTTGCACACAAAACAATTCGCAAGAACGCAGACTCCCCAGCCGACACGTAACCAGCCTCTCTGCTCCTGAGCTGGCTGTCACCACAGAGACTTCGAGGTGCTGACCCAGTTACAAACGCCTTCGTCACCCCAGAAACACCAAGGTCCTTTCCTGAGAAGTGGCGATCTATTTCTGTCACTCATGAAGCCCCTCAGAACACCCTCATGAAGGAGCAAAGGAAAATCACTAACACAGAGCGTGACTGACGTCCTCAATGGACAGCCTGTACGTGCCCTCTTTTTTCTTTAGAGGTGCCTGTCTACACCCGCGTAGCTTTAAAAGGGAGAACCTAGAATTCTAACAAAGATACATTAGGCACCAGTGTCAGGAAGTTAGAGAACAAATGTGATTAGGATGCAGATGCTACAACGTGTTCAGAAATTAAGTTTAATGCACTGTGTTTTTATTACTGTAAATTTTCTCTTTGAGCAGGAGGAACATGGTTTAAAGGTACAAAGTGACTAGGAGGAATTCCTTGTTCAAGTTTCTAGTTCTGCACGGGCTTGGGGAAAGGATGCTGAATCTCTAAGTCTTTTAAGATTAATTTTCTCAGCAAAGGAAAACCGAATAGTCTACCCACTCCATGATCAAACTGTAGAATGTAGATGACATAGAATCTAGTCTCAGGAAGAAACTATTCGGCCAATAAACACTTTCACTTGCCTAACAGTCTCAGCATGGGGCTACCCATAAACACAAGCATCTCCCCTAAGAGCACAGGGCATAAATAAAACGAATCATATAGTCCATCAAAAAAAAATGTTTCCTAGCATGAGCATGATTATGAAAAGCTCTGCTGAGCAGACAGTTCTGGAATCATCACTGACGCACAGTCACGCCCGTGCCACGGGATAGCCAGAGGTCGGCTGGGGTGCGCCAGGGTCTCGAGCTGTAGATGAGTCTGCAGTTTGGAGGTGGGAAGGGATGAGAGGGCTGGGGACCCCGGTGTGCACACCGCACAGGGCTGGGACTCTGGCACACGCCACGAGGGCTGGCGAATACAGCAGACCCCTCAGAGGTCAGAAGGCGGAGACGCCTTCCAAACGCACTGTCAGCATCCCCACCGTCAGGTTCTCAGCTGATCCCCAGTCTGGGGAAGGCCCAGCTCCATCTTTGAGCATCCCCCAGCCTCCACCCCCGCTTCCCCCCAGCACCTCCATTCGCCCTCCACCCTTCACCAACCCACCCACCCGCCTGCCAGGCAGTGAACTTGCTCTAAGCCCTTCTCCTGGGTTGTCCTAGCTCCTCCTCAAGTCTCCTCTCCTATCTCTGGTGACTTAAGTGACGTTTGTGTTTGTTTGTTTGTTTGTTTGTTTGTTTGTCCTAAGAAATTTCCTTCCTCGAAAGGAATTCTGCCACTGAGATTGTTAACTATCTGCACTGACCTGCCTGGAAAAGTGCTGTCATCAGTTCTATAATAGCTGAAAAAGTAGCAAGCA
Source organism: Macroglossus sobrinus (assembly GCA_004027375.1). Classification (NCBI taxonomy): domain Eukaryota; kingdom Metazoa; phylum Chordata; class Mammalia; order Chiroptera; family Pteropodidae; genus Macroglossus; species Macroglossus sobrinus. Next base: position 27,063 of record PVKZ01005414.1, on the reverse strand, counting down.
TTCAAGAAATAGAGACCATTAAAATCACGACTTAAAAAAAAAAAAGCAAAACAATTATACCAAGAAGAACAAAGACAAAAGACTCATTATCCATTGCAGATGAGAAAGGACACCACCTGCCAGGCACACCTGTGTGAAGCCCGCTGTGACAGGGAACGTGAGGCTGCCCTATTCCAGTGACCATATTCGTCATCGCTACTCTAGGGGACCCATGGGTCGGAGCCTTTACTTAGACGCCCGTGTGTAACCTGCTTGGGAGCAGGGACCTCAATTTCAGCGGGCTCTGCCGCTTCTCCCCGAGACAACTGCTCACCGACCTTGTCTGTCTGCTGCGTGACCACGTGTGCCCATAAATAACATCCATCTACCTGAGAGCCTAGCTGTTCACTTCCTCGGGTTCACCTGGGGACAGCTGCACAGCTTCACAGCCACCTTCCGCAGCATCTGTCCATCACAGATGAGTGACAGCGGGCCTGCGTCAATGCAGGCAGACCGACCACGTTCCAGGAGTCCCCAGGTGCACGCGTGTCACCAGACGGGACTCGGGGGACTGGTGGATGCCCGTGGGAGGCCCTGTCCCCCACGGATGCCATGACAACCACAAGCATTTGGTGCTGAGGCGCTTTTCACTGTAACTTGTTCAGGATTTTTCAGCAGTGTTCGCCATGCTTGTCCTCCCTATGGGGTGGTTACCTTTCACCTCAGTGTTGTCACCTGTAAGCACCCACCTCACTGCGCTATAACCGGAATGAATGGAGATCATGTGTGCAAACTGCTTAGCACAGTTAACAAAAGACCACAGTCTGAGTGGCTTAACGCACAGAAACCGATGTTCTCACAGGGAAGAGTCCAGAAGCCTGAGACCAAGGTGTCAGCAGGCTTGGTTTTTTCTGTGGCCTCTCTCAGCTTGCACACGGCCTGTGTCCTCACAAGGTCGCCCCTCGGTCTCTGCGTGTCTGTGCCCTAATCTCCTCTTATAAGGACGCCAGTTACATTGGATTAGGGCCCACACACGTGACCTCATTTGACCTTTTATGCCTTTTGAGAGGCTCAGTCTCCAAATACAGCCACACTCGGAGTTGCCGGGGTTAGGATGTCGACATCTAGATTTGGGAAAATGCAATTCAGCCCCATAATATGCAGTGAGCCCTTCCACTGTGACACTTATCAAACCTGCCTTGATACTTATCTAAACCTGTCGCATACACCAATGTCTTCCTTACTAAATTCTAAGTGCTGTGAGCCCACAGAAGGCCTTTTTCCTCCTCTCGGTGATGACCTTCAGGCCCCCCCCCCCCCCCCCCCCCGTCTGCTCGTCGGCCACGCCTGTGGCACCGCCTCCTGCCTCCTTCCGCCCTGCCCCCTTTCCACACCCCCGCCCCCCAGGGCCTCAGGTCTCCACAGGGGCGACCCTCTCTGGCGGAGGCTCCGCTCCCTCGGCCCCCCGATGTTTGCCCCGGCCACACCCAGCTCCCGGCGTTTATTCGACCCTCTCCGGGGGAACGTGGCCAGGGTCAGCGCTGACCACTTCCTCTGGGCTTGGCCTGGCTTTTTGCTCTTCATAATGAACAATAACAGGGACATTTCAGGACACCAATGCATCACAAACGCTCTGATTCTTGTCCCGAAATAGGCTAACCTGGGTTCGGAAGTGGCCCGCACAGCGCTCCGCACTCCGAGAGCAGTATCTCTTGTTCTTCCCCGTGTCCGAGCACCCCATGGGAGTTCACAGCCACTCCAGTGGGGTTGGACACGGGGGGGCTCTGCCCACATCCCACAGCCAGGTCCTGCTGGCTGAACCTGGACCTGAGGCGGCTTCCAAAACAAAAGGCTTTCTGACTCCGCGTACCACCTCCCCGGGGGAGGGATGCTGGCCCCGGGGATCCAGTCATAATTCTACGACCGCACCCGGGGGCAGCACACCATGGCAGGCGTCCTCTAAACGGGCTTATTGAAAGAGCGTGACCTCTGGACAGAGGCCTCACGGGAACGTGACAAGCATCACACCTTCTCTCTCTTTTCCCACTACATGCCATCCATCTCCTGCAAGACGGGCCCACGGGTCTTACTCTAAGGCGCTCAAAAGCGGCAGGCAATGGTCCCAACGTATTCATCCTATGTGGTCCCCAGATAAGGTCATGACTGAGAGGAGAAAAAGGACTTCCTGTAAGAAAAGGGGGCAAATGTCATCGGTTATGAAGTGAGTGTTAGGGGAGCATCAGGACTATAAAAGGTAATTTAAGGAAGGCAGTCAATACATATTGTGGAAGGAAGGAAGGAAGGAAGGAAGGAAGGAAGGAAGGAAGGAAGGAAGGAAGGAAGGAAGGAAGGAAGGAAGGAGGGAAGGAAGGAAGGAAGGGAGGAAGGAAGGAAGGTGGGAAGGAAGGAGGGAAGAAAGGAAGGAAGGAAGGAAGGAAAGAAGGAAGGAAGGAAGGAAGGAAGAAGGAGAGAAAAGAGGGAAGGAGGGAGGGACAGAAGACAAAAGGATGGAGGGAAGAAGTGAGGGAGGAATGGAGAAGAGAGGAAGAAGAGATGAAGAAAGGAAAGAGAAAAAAACGGAGGAAGGAGGAAAGCTCGCGTTCCCCAGCGCTCTCCCACAGCACTCTAAACACAGTAGGTGCTTAGATGAGTGTTTACTGAATTGCACTGAACTGCTCCCAGATCTTCTACTACCATCTTTCCTACCTGAGCTTCTAGAACTTTCTCTAAAGAGGAGGAAATACTAAAGGAAAGCCTCCATTCAGAGAATTCCACAACAGATGGAACCACAAGTGCGACCTGTCCGTGAGAGGAAGGGACAAGCTGATCCAGACACCACCGTGAACAACGGTCTCCCGGCAGGAGTGTAACTCAACACCGATCTGGGAAATCACAATGTCCCAGGCGGGCAGTGACTCTTGAGTGTAAGCTACTGGTTTTTACTCACAAACAGAGTAGGTGTGAGCGGTTGTTCCACCCTTCTTTTGTTTGTTCAAGGGAGGCCACAAAAAGTAAAGCCGAAGGCAAACAGCAGAGAGGTATAAACAAACAGCCACCAGACCCAGTGCCAGGAAGGAGGCCAGCATGACTAACGGAGAGAATGTAACAGGTGCACTTCCTACTAACACTTCCTGTGCAGTGGGGACCAATTCCTAGAAATAGCCACGCGCTCCGCGGCCTTTCCCGATGCGGACACCAGCCTCAGACATGAGGAAAACGGGGTCGCAGGCCCTCCCAGGGGTACTGAAAGCTCTGCAGAAGTCAGAGCTCACAGACGCAACTATCGGTATGCTTTGGTATCTATTTGTTTTCCCAAATACTGTGACCACAGAGATCTGTATTGTCAAGGCTGCTAACTAAAACCCTTTTCACGTGAGCCTCGGGCAATGCACTGCTACTGATGACGGGCAGGAAAAGGATGCTGCGTGGAAAAGAGAACGGAGCAACTGTGTTTCATTCTTGTTGCCCCTCACACTGGTCTGCACTGCTCACCCACCACCTGCTGTTTCCAATTCACCTAACATAGTGGCCGTCACTTAGCTGAGGGGGAGAGCATGAGTTGCAAAATAGTTTGTTTACAAAAATGTGACCTGGTGGATGAAAAACAGGAAATAGTTACCAAAGGATGCCACGTTTGTCTTAGAAGAAAGTAGTGTAAATACTTAGGGAGCGGGAATCTTTATAATTTTTTCTAACCACAAATTTTATATCTATATATAATTTGTGATTATTATATGTATGGTTTTATTTAGATCATTTATATTTAAATATATAAATGTTTATCTATTTATCATACATATATCCATTATGGAAAATCTTTAAAAAAAAAAATCTAATCTTCTTTAATGCCACCAGCCAGAGATAGTAAGTATCCAAATTTGGTGTATGTCCTCTTATTGTTTTCTGTGCATATTTATATAAATTTTCTATGTTCACAGAATTGGAACAGGATTGCTTTACTGGCCTACTTTTTCATGTATTGATTATGAACATTTTCCCATAGTATTAAACATTCTTCTAATAACTTTTGTTGACTTTTGCAAAGTCAGTTGGTAAAAAGAGCTATGTCAATTAAATGTCCTAGAATAGTGCTGAGGTTAAACAAGAGACATCTGATCATTTAATTCTTTAACTTCAACTTGAACAGACCAAGGGAAAAGTAGAGAAAAGGAGCACAGCACTGAAATATTGAAGCACGCATAATCAATAAAACATAAGAGCATGCCATAAAGCTAATACCTGTGTTTTATATCCTTGTAAGGTGAAACGTGACCAAGTTTTGAATTAAGACATACAACAGGCATTGGTTTACTGGTATTAGAAGCAGCAAAGCCACCTGTCATTCAAGGCCACCATTTTCAAATGGAGAGAAGTCACTCAAAAAAACTATTAAGAATTGTCTTAAGGAAACACAAAATAGATAAGTTGGAAATCCCAAGCACTTATGACATATAAATAATATGACAATAAGAACGTTAATGTGTGTCTTCCATAACAAGATGTCCACTAGAATAAACCAGCAAGATAAATATCCACAGAGGAGGAAAATGTTGAAGTAGTACATAAATTATAGACAATGTTTTTATATAAATATAAATGTGCATTTATTAAATCATGACTGTATTCTATGGATTCGCATTATGAATTCCTATAGTTATACAGCTATAGTGTCGCTAAGTGAAAAACATATAGTAGACAATATCCTGGAAGGTAAATGCTAAAACAAATACCTGGATTTTATTTTTTCATTCCACAACATTCAGTTTTAAAGAGAGAGAGAGAGAGAGAGAGAGAGAGAGAGAGAGAGAGAGAGAGAGAGAGAGAGAGCGCAACTCCAGATGAAGTGAAAGCTGATTTCAGTGCTCAGAGCCGCTTCCAGCTGAGCGCGCCGAGGCAACGTCAAAGACTTCAGGACACGACCCACCGGGCACACCATCCACGTCCCTCTCTCCAAGGGAACTAAACATTTGCTTTTGTCCAAACCCAAAGGGCTAACGAGAGCTAGAGACAGCCAAAGAACTCGGCACGACGGCAGCCTGTGCCCGCCCCACCTTGGTATCTCTGATGCGCGTTACCCGGACAGTGGGTTGTTTGGTCCCCGGAGCTGAGCATCAGAAGAAGAGGGAAAAGTTGAAGAGAAAGGGGAGAGGTGGCTCCTGACTCTCTTTTTGTTTTGTGAGGGTGTTTTGGTGGGTGCCCTGGGACATGGCTGACCACCATCCCCTGCAAAACTTCAAAAGCCAGCAACGTTCGCCCTACGAGGTCCTGAAAGCGCCCTCAGGCCTCAGGCCCCGTAGTTGCACCCCAGAGCACAAGTGCGCCCCACAAGTCCGCCCGCCGCGGGAACCCCGAGGAGCCCGGGGCGCCCCGCGGGGCGCGGGGGCCGCGGGCACCGAGCGCTGCGCACAGTACCGGCTTGTCCATGGCGCTGCGCTCCGGCGCGCTCGGCGGGGACCCGCAGGGGGGAGCCGCCCGGCCGCTGTCGCCGTCCGTCCTCCACCTGGCGGCTCCCCCACGGCCGCTGGGGCTGCTCGGCGCCGCGCTCGCGCGCCTGTGTGCGGCTCACGCGGTTGCCTTGGCGACGAGCGATGCTCCGCCCGCCCCCGGCGCCGTCCTCCCGCTCCCCGCGCTCGCGCGCGCGCGCGCCGCCGCGGGTCCCCCGGGCCAGGCGCCGCGTCTCGCCTGTTCTCCGGGTTTGGGTTTGGATGCGATCTCAACAGAATGGTATTTCTAGCTTCAGCCATGTCCACTTCTTTGGCATTTGTTCCAGCGCGGGATTTTAGACGTGTTGGAGGAGGAAAAATTCAACCTGGAATTTCAAATGTTTCAACTGTCATTCGCACAGCTTCCCACCGTCTGGACTCTCTCAGACTTCCTTGGGCTACTCTCGCAGCTTCCCTGCCAGCCTAGGACTCAGTGGAAACGTTTCACCTCGCGTTTGAACGTGGAGGTGACGAGGACCGTTTCTTACAGACTGTCCGCCTGTCAGAGCAACAGCTGCATGGGCCTGACAAGACTTTCCAAGGGGAGAATAGACACGTCTCATATCCGCAAACGGTCCTCTCTCGTGGAGACTGGGCCTGTCCGCGAGCAGTGTCTGTACCATACGTGTAAGCGTGTATTTTCTAGGAGCCCCATTCTAAAAAAGAAATAGGTAAAATTAATTTTATCATGGTTCATTTAAGCCAATAAATTCAAAATATTATTTCAACATAGCATCCCTATAAAAATTATTCGTGAGATAGTTTACGTTCTTGTATATACTTACGCCTAGAAATCTTGTGGGTATTTAACAGTAATCGCCCATTTCAGTGTGGACGAGGCACATTTTAAATGCTCAATAGCCAACGTGGCACCGGTGGCTACCGCATTAAACAATGCAGGTCTGCTGGATTTGAAAATTCTAGGAAGACCAGCTCCGGATCTGACTGGGAGCAGAGGAATACATCTGCTCATAAGGGCTAACCAAACACGATAAACTCTTGAACAAGTGTCCAAATTCTTACAAGGGGTAAAACAAACAAACAAACAAACAAACCTGTAATCGGTATAAACTCTAATCGCTCTTCAGAAACTAGTATAATTAGAAATGACTTCTTTCTAATGTTCTATTTTTTTATTATTAATAAATATTTTTAGAGCAGTTTTAGGTCCACAGCCCAACTGTGAGTGGCGAGAAGTGGCATCATAACCGTCTGACTTTGCCGGCATTGGTGACACTTCGCCTGCGAAGGGCACCTTCGTCACCTGCCCTGCACGCCAGCCTGCAGGGAACGCTGACCTGGCACTCAGGCTTGCTGGGCTCCATCTGCCCCTGCTGCTCAGGGACTGCACAGTGTCACCACCCTGTCTCTCTCATTAGCATGTTGTCAGTTACTCGTACGTCCTTATAATTACCTTACAAGAGCTTAGAACCAGGTCCTCGAGAGAAGAGTTCTTATTTTACCAGAGGGAGGTGAAAACTCAGCTTGGCCAGGGCTGACAGCCCAGGGAGAAAAGGTCTGAGAAAGGGAAATTAGAGCTAACTCTTTTCTAGATGATTATTGTGCATTGACTTGTTTCATCTTAAAACACCCTGGGCACTTGCCATGAGCACCTGGCCCCCATACTACAGAGGAAAGACAGAGAGAGGGACAAAGTGGCTGCCCTAGGCCACATAACCTGAAGAATGAGCTCTGGCATTCGGCTTCACCTGGCACCTAACCCCTAGACTACGTAGAGATGACAGGAGGTACTGAAGGTGAGGGGGTGGGCGGGGGAAGGGGTGCCTCTGGGGATGATGACACACCAACACAGATCCGGCTGATGTCAGAAAGAAGGCCAGGGCTAATAACCGTCAAGACAGTCCAACAGATCCCTGGTCTCTGCCATCATCGGCCAAGTTGTGACCTGGATATTTTTGTCTTTGGTCATCTCTTCCTGCTAAAAAATTCTTCTTCATTCCCAGAGGGGTTGTCCGTTTTTCAGGCTCCTGAAGCTAGAGCAGACTCTGCCGGGTCAGGCCTGGGTCCGAGACATTCCCTAGCCATCATCGGCCTCACTCTCAGAGGGCCCCCTTCTGGCTTCCTGACTAATATTCTAGATTAATTCCTGCAGTTAGTAGTTGTTATGTAGATAGCTGGTTCAGTCAGCTCTCCAGCTTCGCCCCAGCTGTATTCTTAACCTTGACTTTCTGGAGATGGAGGCAGCTCAGTGCTAAGAACTGTGAGAGGGATGACAGGTTGGCATAGCAGATGCTTGGGTTGGAGGAGCCTGTAGGTCCCCTATATCTTGCCTACCTGACCACAGCGGGAAATGGTCCCACTATGGAAGGGACTGGGCTAACCTGCTTTGGGAAAATAGTTCCGTTTCTTCCTTTTCTTAAAAAGTGTTCAAGGAAACCCTCAAACTAAAACCCTCACTTAAATTGGTCTTTTGACAAGAGATTCATCCTCGGTGGCTTTGTTGCCGAGCGTCCAGTAGGGACTCAAAGTAATAGCTTTTAAATTGAAGAAGATTATGTGAATGAGCACATGGCATTTTATTTATTGCCCACTCCCATGGAATCAAAGGCATCGATACTAATTGGCACGATTTCGTTTTATAGAAAAGATTATCACTTTATGGAAAACAAAGACCAACTCTCCAGATGCCACATAGCTCTTTATTGACTGTGTCTTAGAAACCAAGTCCTTTTTGAGCTGTTTTAGAATATATTTTGAGGCTTAAAAATCATACATTTCCTTCTCCAGGTCTTATTTTCAAAATCACAGTGTTTTACGGTCTGTTGGCAGTGTAGCATTCCGTGATCGTATTTGTCACTAAAATTATATAATAGTAACTTTTAATTTTACAAAAAAATAAATAACTGGACAGAATTTTATTAACTGTTTTACTTCCATAACTGTGAGGGAAATTTTGTTGCCTGTCAACAAATTGTGGGCTAGCAAGCATCAATAGAGTCAAGGAATGATCAGTCTACCAATCAATATTAATTTAAATTATAAAATTGGTAATGGAAGGAGACCCTGTTGTTGGCTAACCCACCCACTCTTCAATCCCATGCTTATGTGCTTACGTCCCCTGTGTATGCAGGAAACGGTAAATACTTCTCAGGCTCCCTTGAAGTTCTAGGTGGCCATGTGACATGATTATGGCTGATGAACCATAAATGGCAGACAACTGGGGCTCCTGGGAAAAATTTGGTGCTCCCTTCCACACTTTCTTCCAGCCGGAATGAGACCAAGTTGCCCGGAGCTGTTGCAGCTGCGGAAGGATACCATGAAACACAGCCATCTTGTGACTGTCACACTCCATTCAGGCTGCGTTACCACAGACCGCAAGGCTCACCAACAACAGAAATCGTCTCCCAGTTCTGGAGACCGGACATCTGAGGTCAGAACCAGCGTGGTCTGGTTCTGGCGAGAGCCCTCTTCGAGGTGACAGACTGCCAACCTCCCTTCGCATGCCCGCATTGGGGAGACAGAGAGCCAGCTAACATCCTGGCCAATTCAGATAAGGGCACTAATCCCATTTATGAGGGCTCCACCCTCATGCCCTAATCACCTCCCAAAGTCCCCGCCCCCTAACACCATCACACTGGGATTCCGAGGGGTACACAAATATTCAGTCCATTTTGGTGAGCATGAGGGAGAAGTCCTCTGAATTATAAAAATGATTACTTTCATATCTTTGAGTCTTTGAACAAACACCTGCCACTCACGTACCAACTTGTTATATGGGAAATTAAATCCCTATTTGTTTAGAATGTTGTATGACATTTTTCGTTACATGCAACTGAAAGCGTTCCTAAGTGATATGGCAACTGCCAACCATTCCTAGATTTTTTTTAGGTTTGTGGCTTAATTTTATTTTGCACATGTGAGTTATAAATGGGATGGTCACGAACTAGAGGTAACTCTCACCGCTGTCCCAACCTGAAGGGAGGAGAGGTGGCAGGAGACAAACGATCCATGGATAAAATCTCCAGCTGGGTTTGTCCCGATCCACCCAAGTGCAGATGCTGGCTGGCGGCATCTCTTCTATGCCAGGACTGCCACCATCTCCCTGGGTGTCCAGGATCCCACTCTCTGTTTGGAGGAAGGGGAGAAGAAGGCTTCCAGTGCCTTTCAGCACTGAACAGGATGTCCACCCCACGTAGGTAAGATGAGCTGGGCTGAGCTGAGCAAAGCCTCTAGGCACAGGAGGGTGTCAGTCCCGCCGGAAGCTGAGCAGATGCCTGGCAGCCGGCCAGCTACGGGATACTTTCCTTGGATGGTGATGAGAAGGGCTGCAGGCCTGGCTCCTCTCCACGGGCACCGTTCAGAGATGCTCCATTAAGGATCTGTGGGTGTTGACCAGGCCACTCTGTGCAGATGCCCTTTCTCCCTCTGGTCCTCTGCGACCCCAGAGGCCTTAGTGCATCCTCCCCAGGTGCCCTCCAGCCAGGTGGCCGCTCTGCCTGCTCCTCCTGGTCTCGCTCAGCTCTGCTCCCCTCTGGTACCCACAAGGTGCTCCGGCTCCGTGGGGTCTGTGCTGCCATCATCCTGTTGGCTTCCACAGAGGGGTGCCATCAGGAGGCACTGTGATGAACATTTGTCCTCCTGGATTGAGCCCCATCCAAATCTCCTTCCTATGTTTGGAGAATTTCCCACCAGGCAGAGCCCTCTTTCCCCTATAGAGAAATACCAAGTACTCTCTTAGATCCCCTTATCACTAGGCCATTAGCGTGTGACCCAGACATCGCCCATCCAGTGCTCCCACATTGGCCTTGAACCAGGAGCTGGTGATCCAAAACCACGGGACGGTAGATGATAGATACATTCTGGCAGAGGGCAGCAGCAGCAATACTGCATTGCATCTCCAAGGCAGATGTGGTCGCAGAGGCCCCCTGAGCTGTGCACCCAGCAGTCCCCAGGACCCTCAGACAGGCTGGTTTGGGGGCAGGGTGTCTGCCCCGTCCCTGGCTGCTGCTGGCAGATCCTCCTGGCCATTTTCCAAACCTCGCTGTCCAACTTTCTCAGCTATTCTGAGCAGCCCAATAGCCTTTCAACATGTTCTTGTATTTTCTCCTTCTTTTTCTTGTTCTCTTTCTTTCTTCCTTTCTTTCATTTTCACTTCAGTCAGCCGGAGTCAATTTCTGTTGCTTGCGATTAAGAGCCCTGCCTGAGTCAGCCACACGTTCGGTACAGCCCCCACCCTTTAAATCCTCTCAACAACGCCAGCACGTGGCTGTCATGTGTGCAATGCACTTTATTATAAAGTTTGGAAACACAAATGAATAAAGGAATTACACAAATAAGTCAGGAGAGATTTAGAGTAGCAAGGTATACATGACATTCTCAGATTTGGGGGTCCAATTTTAAAAAAGTGAAGCTCTTCGAAGGAAGGTTCTTCATAAGAAGGAGGGAGCCCTGGGCTAGTTCCTACCCTTCTTTACTGCTTTCAAAGGTTTCGCAGTCGAGTTCTACCAGAGAAACAGACCCAGGGGATATTTTCATACACACACGTACTCACACACATGCACACCCGCATCTACATGCAGATGACATACATGTGTACATACTTGAGATCTATTTTAAGGAATTGGCTTCGCGATTGTGGGGGCTGGCAGGTCCCAGATCCTTGGGGTGGGCTGGCGGGGAGATTGGGCTGGGCACTCCGGGACAGGGGCTGACGCCACAGCCCGTAGGCAGAATTTCTTCTTGCTCAGGAAAGCTCAGCTTGCTCTTTAAGGCTTCCAGCGGTTACTGGTTTGCTCAGCAGCGATCTGATGCAAGACCAACACAAGACAGAAAAATCTTGAAGTGCCACGACGTGCAAAATTTTAGTAATATGGATACTTTCATAATTAAACCTTAGACGTTGCACAAAAAAAATAAAGCCTTCTAACCCGGAAAGCTAAACACACAGGATAAGTGTGTTTTTTTTTAATCCTCCTGAGAAAATGCAAAGTTGCCACAAAAGAATTAAACTGAAAGTGGATGCACTTAAAAAGAAACAGAGAAGACGTTTCCATTATACTTTATATTTGTGGAATCATGGTTTACCAAAATAGTTCTATCTAAAAATAGAGAAAGTATTACATGGCTTACCAAAATATTTCTACCTAAAAATAGAGAAAGTATTACATAAGAAAACGGTGTACAGACCTCAACATCTGATATTAGTGAAATGTAACAAGTCATGTAGAGTGTGCAATTACAATAAGTGTTCAATGCTAGCATAAAACATATAAATTATAAAACTATATGTATCTTTGCCAAGGTGTAATGCTCCCATAAAATAATAAAGCTTCATAAAAAGGATTTATATCTTTTTCAAACAATATTTTCTACCTATAGTTTAATACATATGGCCAATTCATTACTTCAATGTTTGAAAAAAAATCAGTAATAAGAAATAAAAATGGTATAAATGCATGAAAGTTTCCTTGTTATTTAAAGTGCTTTTACTAAACCCATGTTTATATGGACAAATAATTTTCGACAAAAAAGCCAAAAACATACAGTGGAGAAAGGAAAGCCTCTTCAATAAATGGTGCTGGGAAAACTGGAAAGCCACCTGCAAAAGAATGAAACTAGACTGTTGTCTATCACCACGCACCAAAATTAACTCAAAATGGATGAAGGACCTGAATATAAGGCCAGAATCAATAAAACACATGCAAGAAACCATAGAAACTAAACTCAAGGACCTTGGACTTAAAGAGAATTTTATGAATTTGACCTCAAAGGCAAGAGAAGTAAAAGCAAAAATAAATGAATGGGACTACATCAAACTAAAAAGCTTCTGCTCAGCAAAGGAAACCGTCAACAAGGTAAAGAGACAACCATCCGATTGGGAAAATATATTTGCAAGCAACACCTCCGATAAGGGCCTAATATCCAAACTATACAAAGAACTCATACGACTCAACAACAACAACAACAACAACAACAAAAATGATCCAATCGAAATATGGGCAAAAGACACTTCTCCCTAGAGGACATACAAATGGCCAACAAATATATGAAAAGATGCTCAACATCGCTAGCTATTAGGGAAATGCAAATCAAAACCGCAATGCAATACCAACTCACAACTGTTAGAATAGCGATAATCAATACGACAAGTAATAACAAATGTTGGAGAGGATGCAGAGAAAAAGGAACCCTCATACACTGCTGGTGGGACTGCAAATTGGTACAGCCACTATGGAAAACAGTATGAAGGTTTCTCAAAAAACTAAGAATTGGTCTACCATATGATTCAGCAATCCCTGGCTATTTACCCTAAAGACTTGAAAACCCATATCCGAAAAGATATTTGTACCCCGATGTTCATAGCAGCATTATTCACGGTGGCCAGGACATGGAAGCAATCAAAGTGTCCTACAATAGATGACTGGCTAAAGAAGCTGTGGTATGTATATAAATGAAATATTACTCAGGCAAATACTGCCATTTGTGACATCATGGATGGGACTCAAGATAATCATGCTAAGCAAAATAAGCCAGACAGAAAAAGTAGAAAATCACATGATATCACTTATATGTGGGATATAAACCTAAAAGCAACAAAGGAATAAGACAGACAAACAGAGACTCAGGGACATGGACTATAGACTAGTGGTTATCAGAGGGTAGGGGGTGGGGGACGAGGGAAGAGGTAGACAGAGTAAAGGGAGTCAAATATAGGGGGGTTAGGGGAGGGTGAAGTGGGTAAAGGGGATCAAATATATGATAGCTGAAGGAAACTGGACTCTGAGTGGTACTCACACAATAGAATATATAGATGTCAAATTATAATGTACACCTGAAAATTATATAATTGTATTTACCAATGTTACCCAATAAACTTTAGACAGCTAGCTAGATAGATGATTGATAGAAAGATAGATAGATAGATAGATAGATAGATAGATAGATAGATAGAAGGATAGATGGATGGATAAATAGATAAACTGCCTTTACACCGTGTATTTTAGTTTAAGCCTTCAGGTACAGCCTCAGACCCACGAGCAAATGCAGTCTTCTATCAGAGAAACAGCTGCTTAATGGCACTTGGATGACCTTTCTAATAAATTTTAATATTAAATTGTTAAAGCAAGTTCTCAGCCAAACTGAAGAGAACATGTGTCAAAGTTTTATTTCAAATTTTCCACAAGAGAAGAGCCAGCCAATTTCAAGATATCCCTTCTGTTAGAGATATTTATTGCGGGGAGAGAAGGGGAAGGACTATTAAAAAACATTTTCTAAAACCTGGAACTAAGAAAGAAAGAAGCTTGTGTGACTTTTCAGTCTTTGCGAGGAAAATCATTCAATAACTGGCCCACTCAAGGATTACGTAATTCTTTAGGGAAATGTACCTTTGTTTGAATTATTACCATCAATTAGGGTGCAGACTCTGAAGTGACAGGTTAACTAGTAGATTTCCGTCCAGTAAAAATGAAATGATTTCTGTCCAAGAGAAGCTACCATTTCATTGTCAAGTAGGACATTAACCAGTTTTATCTAACTTGTGATCTTAATTCAGCATTTTTCCATTGGTGATATTCAATAGTTTCCTTAATGTTAAATATAACTGGATCTCTCATTAACAAATTAAATAAATCTTTAACACGCTCTGTTTTATATGTATGCAAGAATCATGCTTTTAGATTTTTTAAAATTATACTTTGATATGATACAATATAAAATATTCCTGGTGACCTCAGACTCCTCAAAAGACAGTTGGTTATTTACGTAGCTAGGTGAGCACATACCTTTCCAGATGAGTGTCTTAACCTCTTGAAAGTCTGTCCGCACATTACTCAGGAATGCTAATTCTATCCCAGGAGGAGTTATAAGTTATGTCTGTAAAAATGCTATGGACCTTGTCTGGGACAGTGTTCTTTGTCGGTTGCCATTTTCAATTTGGAAAACACTGTGTGTATCGTCAACCATCAGCTGGCAGACATAACCATCCAACTACACTCTTTCACAGGATTATACCGGGGGAGAAGTACCAGAAAGAAAAATGCAGGGTAATTCCTAGACCTGGGCGTTTGGAAAATTTCTCCTGCCAATAAAGAGGAGACTGCCATGTGCCTCCTACATGCTTCATAATCTGTATTCTCCTTTATGAAAACTCCAGCCGGAAAGGGAAAGGGAATTTCAAAACGCCTCATCTTTGTCAAGAAGCTTTGATAAAAAGTGACAGAAACCCACTCAAATGAGGTTACATAAAGAGGATGAGGGACAGGGAGGATCACAAGTATCTCAGGAGCCCGAGGGCAGGACAGAAGGTAGGACAGAAGCATCCCTGCATCTACCCTGTGTTTCCAGGGCAACCTGCTGATCTCCCCTTCCCTCTGAATCTCTCTCCCCACAGAGCTTGGCCTCCCCGTGCATACAGCCGGAGGCTGTTGCCCCACGATACCCCACTTTAGGTGAAGCACCCATCAGAGACTGACTTGTCTTAACCCCAATTCCTGGAGAGAGAATCTTGGGACTAGCTGTCACCCCAGTCCAGTCTGCTCTGGCCAGTGGGTCGCCCAGACCAAGGCACCCGTTGGCACTAGAGGGTGGAAGGATGTGGGCCAGGCAGACACCCGTAGTGTCAACTGCAGTCCACGAGGGGCCACTGCAAGGACATAAAAACTTTCCTCTCACCCTTTCAACCTCTGTCTCTCTGGATAATAGCCCGCCATGTCTTCATTCATTCACCCATCAATCAGACCTGCTGTCAGCACTGGCCACGTGCTGGGTGCTGTATTAAGTGGGGGAAATATAAATAAGACAATTCCTGCCTTTTTTTTTTTTACTGTCAAACAAAAGGAGTGTCTATAAAATCCTCTCAATTCCTTTAACAAATGAAAGTATTTTTAGTTCAAGGAACATGTCTGTTCTCCTCAATGGCCAAAATATTCTAAAATTTCCGACATCTCCCAGACCAATTTCTTAATTTGTTCCATTGTGTGACCAACTGACAATCAAGCTGTCATCATCTTCTGTATGCCAGCACTCTCCGATTAAGATAATCAAGGTCAGCCTGGATTTAAAAAAACAAAACAAAACAAAAAAACCTATTTCTTAACAATAATTTAATTACAAAGTTAGGCTTTAAGAGAGACTCAAGTAGTATAGAAAGACTTAAGTAAAATTTATATTTTACTTTAATGTAATTTTTAAAGCTTAAATGAATGTCATCTTAGGCCACTTGTCATTACTACTATTGGGACAACCACTGTTTAATTTCTTGGGTTTTGCTTACTGTGGTCAGAATGGTGAGATTTGGGGGCAGCCCTGTTCCTTCTAAAGAGACCCTTCAAGTCCAATGAGCTTAGGTAAGCATGGGACTGGAACCCCCTCAAGACACCACAGGTACAAAGTCTCGTAATTCAGACACCACGAAAATGGACGTCTGTAATAACGCAGACAAGAGCTGGGCTATGGTGTGCCTTTTCCTTATTTGTAAAGAAGGAATTTGCACAGGAAATGAATAGTGTACCAAAATGTATCTAAGGGGGAAAGTTTAGCCTGTTGAATCCTGCTGTAAGTAATTACAGTTTCCAAATATTTGCAAGCACTCCAGAGAACTATGTATTCATAAATCATTGATAGGTTAATTGGAAAGCATTTTAATGTGCTCATCAAATATGATTCCCTCGGGACTTCTGCTAGGCGATGTTTTGCCATCCTGGGCCTAATTGCTATGTATATTGAAAAGAAATAAACATTGTACCAAAGAAATAAACATTAAACTGAATTTCAATCACTTGTTTGAATTAGTGAGAAATACAGATGTGTTTGTGGGGAGTGTGTGTGTGTGTGTGTGTGTGTGTGTGTGTGTGTGTGTAACTATTTGGAAATCCCTCTCAGTCTTTCCTCATCTAACTTGCCCTTCCTCATCCCAGTAATCTGACAGGAGTGAGGATGGGGTGCCAGCTGACCAGGCCGGGACAGGGGTACCCCAAATCGAGGAGGAGCAGAACAGGTGAGTGTAGAAAAACTAGCGTCCACGACATCCCAAGTTAATCCTAAGGAATTCTAAGTTCAGACCTAGCATTTTTCCAGAAAGTTGAGAAAACAGGGTACAGCAGGGATGGGTGGCTCAGGGAGAAAGTGTCCCAGAGTACCCGAGGCTGTCACAGCGAGTTTGTGGGAGCACCCAGAGAGCCCTTGGCCACTGTCGAAAGAGGTATCTCAAAAGCAATTTAAATGACTGAATGTTCTGATAGAAATTCTGTAAGCAACAAAGCCACTAAAAAAAAAGTGCAATAGAATTCTTCGTTCTTCTTAACTCCTACCTTACCTTTAGAGCAGGTTTGAGAAAGTTCCATTCCTGCCACCGAGATCTTAACAACACAGGTGACATTCTCGGGTGAAGCAGCTGGAAGGAGAAACAGGCCAGGCGAACACGGACACGCTCAACTCCATTTCAGCTTTGCCCCCATCACATCTGTCCTTGGTAGGATTCGAAGAAGAAGAGTGGCTAAACATTTGTGTCCTTTTTGCACTTTAATTTATTCTTATTTATTTCCTTTGTATTCTTTAGTGCAGTAAGTACATATCACTCCCTTTAAAATGTCTCAAAACAGCCATTTATGGAATGAAGCCAAAACTGGAGGAAATTGATTGCAGAGAGGAAGCATACAGTCTTCGCTTTTCCAAAATGCTCATTCACTTTCCACGGAACCATTTCAAAGGTGGTTGTGTATATTTCATACGAATTATAAACAATGAGGATCAAAATCTTGGGGAACTCATGGACCTGGTTCCACTTAAACAACAAACCCTCCATTCTTGGTTTTGTTATAGAAATGCAGTGACTATAGTGCTCTTTTTAAAGCTAGCTTTCGTGAAGTGATTTTTAAAGCATTTTTAATTCTGAGAAAGAGGTCTCTGTGTCCACCAGTAACCATTTCATTAATACTAAAAAGGCACATGTCCTTTATTTAAAATGTGGCAAGACCTATATCTATATTCCATGGGCAGAAGGGACCAGAATGCGTATCCTGGATTCTCGACTTACTACAGTGGTATTTCAGTTTCCTTGAAAGGCTGTGCCCCAGAAGAGAATGTAATAGAGAGGGTTAATGTTCAAGCTACTTTGAGCGCATATTTTCACATCATGTGACTTGAAATTCTGAGAAGCACAGATGATTGACCAAGTGCAAGAACTGTGATGGATGGAAGATCACACGTGAAGGCTGAGCCCAATTACAGACCTCGGACACCACTCAGATGAGCATTCACTACGTTGCTGTGTTGGTTACTCTACAAGGAGTTCATGGTGATAACAACACAGTTCAATCACCCACCCATCTCTTCTGAGAAAGACTCATCTTCCCCACCTCCTTTCCTTCTTTCAACTCAGCTTAAGAGTCTGGGGTGTGAAAAGTTCAGTAGCATCCCCCCCACTCATTCCAGAGGATCTTTCCAAGATCCTTTATGACACTGTGGTTTAAGATAAGAAATCTATGTTTGGACATCATTCCTAAAAGTCTTGGAATTTCCTTTGATAAAAGTGATCTCGTTGTCCTTTGTTATGGTAATGAGGTGGCTTTTGGAAACCATCGAAGGATGAAGGCTGGTTGCCAGGGGAGCCAACCATAAAATTAGAAAAGCTTGGGACTTTCGGCCCCATCCCCCTGACCTCCAGGGAGGGGAGAGAGACCAGGGATTGAGTTCAATCACTAATGATCAAAAATGTAATCAATCATGCCTATGTAATGAAGCCTCCTAAAACCAAAAGGGATGGATTTGGGGGAGCTTCTGGTTGGTGAACACGTGGGGACATGGGGACAGTGTCTCCTGGAAAAGTCACGGAGGCTCTGTACCCTTTCCCCATACCCTGTCCCTGCATATTTCTGTAATTGGATACATTCCAAATTACATCTGGATATTTCTGAGTTACGTACTTTCGTAATGAACTGGTGACCTAGTAAGTAAAGTGTCCCTCTGAGTTCTGTGAGGGGCTTTAGCAAAGTAGTCAGTCCCGAGGAGAGGGTCGTTGGAACCCCCAATCTATAGCTGATGGGTTGGAAGCCCAAGTGACAACCTGGACTTTTGATTGACATCTGAAGAGGGGAGGGTTTTGAGAGGGAGCAACAGTCCTGTAGTACCAAACCCTGAACTTGGCCTAGACCCTGGGCTTTTCCCTACTCCGCTGAGTGCCTCATCCTGTTTGGTGCAGCCCCTGTCCTGATAAGGCAAAGACCCTCTCTTGTTCCTTCAGGCCCCTCGGGACCCTGTGTCTACACCAGAGAACTTTGGATCTACCCAATGGTTCGTGTGTTTGTTTGTGAGCCTATGAACGTAAGTAAGAAATTTTTACTGTCGAAATTCTTCTGTTTCCTGGTTCCTAGGAGAGGCCTTCCAAAAGGAGATAATAACTTTATCTTAACTTCTGAACAGAATAGTGTTCACGAGTCCCTGACTCCAGGATATTTTTGGATACCTGTTACACATCGGGAATTAAAATATGTAGGCCATGAGATACGAGGCAAGTAAGACAAAGATGCCCCCTACTCTCAAAAACCCAACATTCAACCAACAAATATAATACGGTAAAACTCAAATGGATAGAAGTACATATGTGCAAGGTGTAGTAATGACTTCTGAGGGAAAAGGTTTCTTTCTGGAGTGTTGAAAATACTGTAAAATTAAATCTTGGTGATGGCTGCACAACTCTGTGAATATACTTTAAAAATCACTGAGTACTTTAATGGGTGAATTTCATGGCATGTGAAATATAAATTTTAATAAAGCTGTAAAAAAAAAAAAGAAAAAATGCTTCCTGTGACTGAAGCTCAAATTAGATACATTCTTGAATGTAAATTCTAACGTAATAGCTAATGCTCCCCGTTCTGCCTCATTCAAGCAGCGTTTTCTGAACGCAACAAATCCCCTTGCTTTGCCCACTCCGGGAATTAAAATCTCAAATTTGATAGTTCGGATGGAGCCACCCAGCTCAGAAAATCATCCATAACCATACTTATGGATTGGGTAAGAATAGCTGAATTTACTTACGCCTTCCATGAACACTAAATGTAGTTTACGATATAGTTGACTTACGTGTAATTATACACCCCAAAGGATAATGATTTGGCGAAGGAGGAAATGAACTTGGAGTTAGTAATTTGACTTCCCCACTTGGAACAATGTGAGAACAAGAAAATCGTTTCTGGGCTGGTCCAGCCACATTTCTCCCTGCCCCGATTCACGCTGGTTCTGGGGGGGGTGTTTGTGCACATCCCATAATGCTCTTGTCTCGGTCTGGCCAGTTCTCAGATGTCACTTTCTGGTCGCAGAGACTCTATCATCTGCAGAAATTTCTCGTCGTCTGCTCAGACTCCACGAATCCTTCAGGAGTTCATCAGCAGCATGTCTAAAACAATACGAACCCCCAAAAAAGATCTGTGACGATGTCTTGCTGCCCCCAAAATGGCTTGTGGTTCTCTTGTGGCACACGCTGGACCGTCGGCAGCCACAGCACCCCCCAGCTGTCCTTTGAGGCCCTGCATTCTGCCCCAGGCTGAAGCCCATAATATTCGTCTCCTCTGGGCAAGAAGAGTGATTTCGTTCAGCCTGCCTCAGAATCCATGTTCGGGGGCCTCCTTCCAGATGTTTCTAGAAACACGCTAGCCCAGAGGCTGGCCCCGGACGGTAACTGCTTTGGCTGCGCTCTGGTACTCGGGAACAAGGGGACAACTGGGCCGCTGCACGAGCATCCTTCTTCCCCTCGCTCCCCCTCTCTGTTCTCCTGACGCCGTCTTTCCGGGCTCTTGGTTCTTCACGGCCATCACATCTGCCCGGGGCTCCCCCACGTGATGAGTTTCTAAGTAGGGAATTCACATCCCAAATTTTGCCTCAGGTCTTTGGGGTGAAAGCAGGAAACTGGACTCGAAGGCACAGCAGGGAGAGTGGACGTCCGAGGACGCCACATGGCAGCCACACCTAACACCCCTGGGGCGTAAGCAGATGGACGAGTGGGATCAAGGCAACAGGGCCTGCTTCCTAACTGCCTCAATGCTGACGGCAAAAGATGTTACAGGAGCTGAGTGGTTCTGCGGCACGTTTATGCTTTCCGGCTCACAGCTGGGCTCTGAATGCTTCCTGAAGCTGATTCTCCTGACGGCCACGTGATTTCCTTTCCGTCCCTCTCTGCAGCTGCCACGAGCCTCCCCTGCTCCTCCCCTGCACCCTACTCGCTTCTCTCCCCACGGCGGCTCTCGCACTCGGTGCTGAGGAGATCCCACGAGCTGCAGCCTCCATCAGCATCCCTCCCTTCTGCTCCGAAGATCAGTGCTCCACCCCTTATAGGATAAAAAGGCTTAATCATGGTCGGGGATTCGAGTCCTGACATCACTGCTTAGCAGCTTTGCAGCCTTGGGCAAGTGCTAGCCTCTGAGCTTCACTCTTATCATCTATAACATGGGAGTAATAAGAGTGCTTAATTTATAGAGCAATTGTAAGACTGTCATTAATTTTAACTTATGTATCTGAGTAAAGAATTTAAGACCATGCCTGGCACATAATAAACCCTATGTAAGTGCTTCTGTCATTAGCATGTGTTCTCCCATTGAGTATGATATGAATGTGTGTTACATTACGTATTACATCACTCATTATCCTTGAGTATTATATGAATGCGTGTTACATTGCATATACAATTAACCTGCAGTAGTTACTAATGTATCCATCACAGTTAGCAGTGTCCTACTGCACACTTCCTTCTCTGGCCTTCTCCTTCTCGGTCCCCTTGTGAGCTTCTCTTCTGGCCCCCCATAAATGTTAGGGAGACTCTTCCCTCTGTCTCCATCCACTGCTTGCAGCGTCTCATCTCTTCCCACGGCTTCCGTGTCCCTCTTTGTCCTCTAGACTCTGGACCAGCGCTGCTCAGTACGATTTGTGCAGTTGTTAGAGCTCTAACTGTGTTCCCCAAAAAGATGTCCTAACCCCCGTTACATGTGAACCTTTCCCCTAATTTGTAAATCGGGTCCTTGCACATGTCATCACGCTAACAGGCGGGCATGCTGGATTAGGGTGGGCCCCTAAACCCAATGACTGGTGGTCTTATAAGAAGAGAAGGATTTGGACACTGACACAAGGAGGAGAACGCTCTACGTAGAAGGAAGCAGACACCGGACTGATGCGGATACAGCGAAGGAACTCGAAGGGCTGCTGGCAACCCCAGAAGCTAAGAGGAAATCATGGAAGATTCTTTCTCGGAGCCTCTAGAGGGAGCAGGGCCCTGCTGACTCTGGGATTTCAAGCTTCACGCCCCTAGAACTGGGAGAGAATGCACTCCTGTCGCTTTAAGCCACCGGGTTGGTGGTCCTTGGTCCCCACAGCCCGAACACAGAGAGGATGGACCTGTTTTATATCCGCACTGTCCGATACGGTATGCGCGAGCTCCACGTGGCTCCTGAGTACTTGACATGTACGGCGGAAGAACTGCGTTTCAAATTTCATTTCCCTTTAATTGAATTTAATTAGCGGCGCGTGACTGGCGGCCACCGTCCTGGGCAGGGCACCTCTAGATCGGTATCCTACGGCCGCAGGGCAGGTCCTCGTGGATATCGCGTGGACAGTGCAAGCTCACTCAGGATAAACGTCTTGTCTTCCCAGCTGCTCTCCCTCCCGGCTTGGCAAAGATGCCTCTTTCACAACCCAAGGCCATGGGTGTCCTTTTTGGCTCCCCTTCTCCCTTGACCCCACAGGCAGTGAGCCGGCCACACCTACCCCCCAGAGATTTCCCTTCCTGGGGTCACGATGCTTATCACGGCCGGGAGGTGGGACCTGATCTGGTCCCTCCCATCTCCTTCCTGGCCGTGCCCACATGACCTTGAAGCCCAGTTCTGTGCTTTCTTTTTTTTGCAGTCTTCCCCCTCATCATATCTCTTATCTTGGCTAAATTCTTTTAGGGTTCATCCTCTCCTCACTGGAACCCCAAAACTAGATTATACACCCTTTTAATGCTCTTATAATACTAACCTATCCTAGCACAGGAGGGTTGACAGTGTATTAAAGTCATCACACCTAACGGGGGTTAGGACATCTTTTTGGGGGACATGATTCGAGCTATAATTTTGTCTTGCCGGCCTCTGCATTATCAGCTGTGTCTACAGGACCTAGCACAGTGCCTGGCATATAGTGAACACCCTATAAATATGTCGATGAATGAATGAATGAATGAATGAGTCATGAATGAATGAGTGAAACACACTAAATAGTACAGGTTATCGGGAAACAGTTCTCAGCGTTGTTACTAAGTATGGATACAAGAAAAAAAAATACAGACAGAATAGATTACAAATTCGCCTTGGTGGCATTCAAGTGATACTAATTACAGTTATTTATGTGAAATCTTACTTTTTATGCCTAATTACCATGTGCTAAAAGGATTACATATATCATTAGAAGTGTCAGATCCACTTGGTTGGGTTTTATTGCCTTATAATAGTGAATTGCACACATTTGCTTAGACTGCGTAAGTTATTGTGGATGTAGCTGGTCGTTCTCACTCTTGAAAAAGTTTCTTTCCTCTCTTCCTCATTCCGTATTATCTCCAATATCAGGGACGCCGTGGAAATAAGCAGTGAGAGGAGAAATAGGCAATTGCTTCTGACCACGTGGAACACAAAGCAATTATGAGCCGACTGTGACGAGGATACTGCTGATATTTCACTCATCATTATATTGCACCTGACAGCTACAGAAGGTTTTAGGGGCATCAATTTATTTAATCATCTCGTCAATACTGTAAATAATTAAAATTCTCAGAGTTTTAGTGAGCTATTCTAATAAACGTCAGTGTCAGAAAAAACAGCTCTCATCAGGTTTGGACACAATGGGGCTCAAAGTGAACTACATTTGAAATCACACTTACTAAGGTTTGTAAAAAGCACTTTTATGCACATCAGTGATTTTAGTATGATTATCCCCTTGCTGCCAAAAAGGCAGCTGAGGGTCAGAGAGATTGAGTAACTTGCTCAAGGTCTCAGGGATGGTAAACACTGACTTTTGAACTTGAGTTCTTTGGCTCAAGAACCCAAGCTTTTTCCCACATCACCGAGTTTGTGCTTGATGACCCCTATCTTATCAGGAAAGTAGGAATAAAGATATCTCCCAGGCAGGAGGTGCTAGGCTGAAGGATTAGGAGGAAGAGGTGGAAAAGCTTTCAGACAGCTGGCTTAGGGGGTCCCCAAAGGATCCAGTCTGAGCAAAGTATAAGAGTTTCCAAGCATTCCTGAGAGGCCGGCTGAAAATATCTCTCTTATATCATGGGGAGGATTAAAGATGACCAAAACGTCTTCGGTCCTCCCCTCCACGGAGAGGGGCACCTGTCTCCGCTTGCCTTGACTCTGGCTGGCCTGGGACTGCATCGGACACTAGAGCAGGAAAGTGACACTGCTTGGTTTCCAGGGCCAGGCTACGGGATGCTTGACCTTTGACCCTGAGCAGCCATGCCAGAGGGTCAAAAGTTGGCCATTCCAGCCATCCTTACTCATGCATAAAGCTGTCTCGCACCCTCCAGATTGGCCCGACGGCTGGCTGAGTATCACCAAGTGGCCTCAGCCAGTGCCACACAGAACAGAGCAACTGCCCGGCTGAGCCCTGCCCAAATGTGTCACTCACGAAATCACAAGGAGTAATTAAAAACAGCGATTGTTTGGAGCCAGGAAGTTTTGGGGAAGCTCGGTACACAGAATAACTAGGGTCCGTCATAAGTTCGTCTTATAGTTTTCTTCTCTTTGTGGTGCCCAACGAATAAATAGCCAAGAGCCAGGCTAATCAATGGTCATAATTAAACAAACAAGCTCTTGGGTTTTTCATATGGCAACTCCCACCACACACACACACACACACACACAAATCCATGGACATTTTGTATTTCAGATGAATAGGCTTTCAATGGACGTATTTGAAAGGCATAAAATAACTTTTTTTTTTTTGGAAGCTATCAAACACTGTTAAAAAGAAAATGTCTGAGATCACAGCCCAGGACAAACAGGACAGACATCCTTTTGATCATTGCACGGTTTCCATTGTATACAACCAACCGCTTCTTCCCCGTCGGGCTCGCATTTGACACGGAAACAAGAGATGATGACAACTGTGTTCTCCACTTGACGACACCCGGATGCCCGTGTGCTTCCCACCCGTTATTTCTCGCCTTCCTCGGGTTCACCTTTCGAGGACGCTAAGGTGAAAATGGCATGTTGGATAGACCCGTCTTACAGCGGAGGCCAGAACGTGCAGTGGGCAGGGAATGATTCTCCCCTCGGCGGACAAAACAGTCGCCCAGACCGTGCCATTAGCAGGGACACAGACGGAGGCCACCGCCGTTGGCGAAGGCGCCCGCAGCATCCCTGACGCGGCCGGCTGCCTCTTCCCCGAACGTGAAACGTGAGAAGGCGAAGACTGCGAGGGCTGTTTGTTGGAAGATGCTTTCCCTCACCCGGGATGACGTTTCCCACACGTCTGGATCTACCCCAGGTCTTTGCCTGTCTGTGACGCTGTGCAATCCTTTACAAAGCCTTTACCAGTTGGCTCCCCGAGTCCCTGCTTATCTCACTCCCCGCCCCCTCCGCCCCCAGTGCCAGTGGCTGGGCAGGGAAAATGACTCACGGGCTCTAAAGAAAACCTCATGCATTGCCTTAGACATTGGAAAAGAACCCACATGAGTCACTGTACCCTTCGATGCTCAGCAGCACCACACCTAGCCGGCTCCGGCCAGAGAAGGAGTCATATTTTTAATAAACTGGTCGGAGAAGGATCATTTATTTACAACAATAATAAGTGCCATTCCTATACCTACCTACGTTCCAAAAGCAACAACAAAGCCATGCCAAAGCAGAACCCCAAAGTGCGCACTAAAGAGAACTAGGCAGCCCAGTTTATAACAGCGCCTGGGCGCGAATTAGAAAAGTTAGAAAATTAGGAAAAGGGGGTCCCCCCAGGGATGAGGAAATCAGGGAAGAGTCCCCCGCAGGGCGGAAGCTGCCCAGAGCCTGTGTGCAGAGCTGGGCTCGCTGAGCAGATGGGTTCAGTTCTCCACTCACTCCTTCCTGCCCCACCCTGCCCCACAGAGCTCCCCACCCCAGCACACCCGCCAGCTCCTGGGCAGAGAAGGGACGTGGGGACCACGGGAGGCAGCCTGAGGAGAAGCAAATGAAACTTCTCATGCCTCCCTCCCACCTCTTCCTGGTAAAAATCGGCCTTGTCCCACTTTTCCCCCCGGGGCCTCTTGTCGCTGACACATGGTCACATGTGTCACTTTTTAAAAATTTACTTGTCACCCTGTACTAAGACACCAGAGGGCTGACAGGTAACGGGGATCTCTAGCCCGCAGGGTCCCGGCAGGCGCTCAGCGCCCCTCCCTGGAGAGGTGATTGATGCTGGGACAGAAGGAACACGGCCTCAGTCTCATTCTTTCCTTGCTTTAAGCCGAAAGGAAGCGTGTAGAGGAGTAGAATGAACAGGACATATTGGGCTGGACACATTGGGCTCTCCAGGGCAGAGTTTCGGGTTGAGGAGGCAAGCTCTCGGACACATGGGACACTGTGGCTGTGGGACCTGAGCCCACCCTCCCCTCTCATGGTGTAGCCGAGACCACGGAGAATGGGGAGCAGCACCCGTTCCCACAGGGCAGGGGCTGCCATTTCAGCACCAGGGGTCACGGCCACAGTTCTCCTTGGGGAGAGGATTGGAACAGGAGCACAGCCGCCGACACCACTGGGCCAGGTGGGCCTTCCCCGCCACGCCCCGGCCCGGCACTGTGGGTGTCCTCACAGGCCACAGAGACAGCTGCCCCATGCACCCATCACTCTGAAGTGAGGGGCCACCTGGCACCGGCCAAGCCAGAGGTCAGAACCCGAAGGTCCGAGCGCCCGTTTATCTGGTCCACGGGGTGTCTGATTGCTGTCAGGTTGTTCGTTGCTGGCGCCCAATTGCGTGATTCGGTTTAGACGGACGATGCAGCAGGTACACCCGCAGAGGTGGGACGCAGATTGGTGTGACCGGGGGCCGGGTGGAGGGGGCACTTTCAGGGGACGAAAACGTTTTGGAATTCGTTAGAGATGGCGGCCACACGACATTGTGAATGGGCTAAATGGCACCGAATCGTCCACTTTAAAAAGGATAATTTTATGCGATGTCAATTTCACCTCCATTTTTTTTAAATGAAAAAAATAAAGAAAGTTGGCAACATCTATCAGATCTCTGGCTTCTCTGTGGAGACCGTCAGTCGGGGCAGGGCAGCGGCTGCCTGGTTGAGGACGGGGCCCTTGTCCTCCACGTTGCCCTTCCCCCAGGCCCTCGTCTGCGTTTGGGACCCCTGCACCCCCAAGGGGAAGCCACGAGCCAGGATCGGTGAGCTACGCCGGGAGCAGCATCTCCTCCACTCCTCCAGCCCTCTCCTTCCTCTCATGCGGCTTTATTATTTTTTTTCCAGTTTTCATTATTACCCAACTTTCTATGCGCATTAGTGTCCTAGAGTTGTCGTGACAAATTACAAGTGGTCATTTAACTGGGGAGCTTGCACCAAAGAAATTCACTCTCTCGTTGTTATGGAGACCAGGAGTAAAGGTGTCGACAGGACCTCACTGCCCCCCAAGGGCTCTGGGGGAAAATG